>JAYMTO010000202.1:0-14671 GCA_036898065.1 California macrophylla | reverse complement strand
TTCTAGTGCATCACGTTTTTCCATGAGCTCTCTTTGCAATTTCATCTCTCCCACCGTCCCATAATTGTGAGTTGTTCGGGTTTTTTTTATCATGAAGATCGTTGTTTGTTCGTTGTTAAAAAAACATGTATTAGGTTAAATCTCGTATGTGCATATATACATATGCAGGGAAGCTATCATGTGTAAACACTTATTAACATGTAAATTATAAATTTTTGAAGAGTAATAAACAAATTGTTGAAAATAATACAGTTCGTTGAAATATAATGCACAATTTATTTTAATATATTCTAACAAATTGTGGACCTCAAAGTGGTGCACAATTTGTTGAAATATATATAAAATAAAATATTTTAAAAACTTGAATTTCAAACATTTATATATATCATCATCTTTTAAATGTATATATTATATGCATGTGATTATTTTTTATAATAAAGAATGGTGCACATGTACAGAATTCACATGATGAATATATTTTCATGAATATTGACGACCATTTAAGAGCTTGTACCTCCGTTCCTAGTCATATATAGCGTAGCAGTACCCGGTGCTTCTTCATGTCATTATACAGTAGCAGTTCATTCAAATTTTAGTGAAAGAAAAAAGTGCAGGTGAGTAGAAAATATAAAATAGTACAGCAAGCCGGTAACTTATTTTTTTCATTCCCAATCTCTGAGCCGTAAGCAATGTAGACTGTAGAGTATATCCTATCCTATCATATTAGAGAGAGACCCAATAGTTGTGGACAAACCAGACATATTTGGGTCCACTTTGTGCATGATTTCACTCATAAAATTCATTCAGTGAAGGGTCATCTCCACACATCTTTCATACCAACAGTAACATCTGTAGCTACCATATCAATGTCCTAATATATATGTATATGGTTAGTTTAGGTACAAATCATCACCTTTACTTTTGTGATGGAAACATAGTTTGTACCACATGATAGGATTCTAATACAGAATATTATAGGTTCCAATATGTTCCAATACAATATCATTTATGCTATAATTCAAATCACACGTAGGATTTAGAAAAACGAAATTGTAGCTAAAAATATGCAGGAAAATAGCAGCAAACATGCATATTAAAATCTCAGATCTGATCCGCCTGATGAACAATACTATGGAGTTTCATAATCCTCATATCAATTTCCATTTCCAGATCCAGGTAGTAAATCTCGTAACAACCATGAACAATTGTTAAACTACAAGAGCAAAAAAGATGAGATGGAGAAACTAGAATTACCTAGATGCAGATTATGAATTTGGATGATGGATCTGGAGAAGGAGAAGGAGAAGGAGGAGCAAACAAAATCCGTCCATGTCTTCCCACGGCTTTCTTGAGCTTAGTAAAACCTTAGCTCAAGCTCAATTCTCGGCCAAACAGCGATCATAAAACCAAACAGCTCATGGTACAAAGTTCAAGAAAGCCGTGGAAAAGCATGCAAACGATCCTTTTCTTCTACATACGGCGCCATTTTCTTCGCCAAAACACATACACGCTAGTTCTCTTCCACAAAAACCCTACCTATTTCCTCAAAAATCGCCAGAATTTCGAGAGAGAAAAGCACGATTCAGATGAAGACGTTTTCACGCGAAATTCTCCAAACAGAGCAATTTTGTTCAAACATACGAGCAAATTTGAAGAAAAACACAGTCGAGATAGATCTCGAAAACGAGAAAGTAGATACGAGACCAAAGGAGCTGGAAACAATAGATTTTCCAGGAAAAGGGAGAGATGGAAACGAATTGGAGCAATTGAGATCTGCAATTCCATAGCGCTTTGGAAGAGAGAAGAGAGAAGAGAGAAGAGAGTTGGTATTGTGTGGGTGTGTTTTGTTTGGCAACTGAAAGTGATTCCTTTTGTTGACGAAAGGGAAGGTGCGGTTACCCACACGTGCAGGCGGCGAGTGAGAAGAAGACACGTGTCGGGTAGATCGGGAGGGCGGTTCCCGAGGATGGATCGGGTTGGGTCTCTCTGGAGCGCAGAGACGACACGTGGTCACATCGCTGTTGTTATAATTTAATTGGAATGAGTGGACCAATGGAATGGTAGTTTCCGATGGACAAAACAAAATAAAACAGAGCAGTGACTGTCTGTGAATGAACCGCCGACGATTCTCTTTCTCTTATAAAATGTCTAAATTATCTTTCAAAGCATCCACTTCTTTTTGCCTTCGAAATTGCATGCTTATCATGTGATTATTTCAATAAACAATTCACTCATTTTCATCAATTGTTACAACAAAGTAAAAGTTAAGAATTGTGAATCATGTCACTTTAAAAATAAATAAATTAATTGTTGTGAATTAAAAATCATGTTCTATGATTTTTCTTAATTTAAATAACAGAAAATAATGATTTCCTTTAACAGAAAGGTTAACCAACCCTATGAAGGATGAACTAAGACCAACATCTTATTGAGATTAATGACTCAAAATTTTGATTCTTTTCGTGTAAAAAAAGTAAATATTGAAGTAAAAAATGTTATTTAGCAATATTTATTGTGATGATCGCGGGGCCACTCTTGATAATAAAAAAAAACTGAACGAAAAATGTTGCAGCAGCTATAAAGGCCAATAATAATAATAAATACATTAAATTGTAGGGACAAAAAGGCAAGCTCATAACATGTTAGAACCTGTTTGACCCACAAACTGTCCCGATGCCGATGGAGCCAGCTTCACCGAAAGCTTAAAAGACCTCGTGCCTTGAACAAATTGGTTCCATAAACAAATTTAATCACGAAACAAAATGTAAATTCACACACCAAACTGATCAAAACTGAATATTTTGTAACAAAACACAAAGCAACAAACCCTGGAACTAAAAGCAGCAGTTGGAGGATTTAGATAAAAAAAGACCTCCCAGACAGATACATTTCCCAACACAGAGGGCACACCTATATTTGTTCCTACCTAATCAAATATACAATACACACAACACAAGGGTATAAATTAGGATACTAGGATTTACAGAACCGTGTTTATATGAAGTGCTTTCAGCAGGGAAGTAGCCATCTGCTTCACCAAAACTTGCCCTCCAGATCGTTGCCCGTCTCTCCGTTCCTCTATTAAGTTCTGAAGTTTCTGAGGCAGGTCGTTCTCCACTATCAATTGTTTTGGACGAGGATGACGCTCGTACACAGCCTGCCAGAACGCATTTACGTTTATCAATGCACATGAATAATTAGATTCTAATCTACGTATGATATCAGATTAGATGTTTAAAATACTTTCCACATAATGAACTTACCTTTATCAGTTTCAGCAGATTAAGACGGGCTATAGCATCTTGATGATCCAGTCTAGCAATAAGAAGTGGCGTCAAACCACTAACAGCCAGTGTCGTATTGATTCGGGGTGATTTTCTGCATTCCAGGTATAATTGGCAGATCAGTTTACATGTTTGAATCATGGTGTTGCCAATCAGTACATACTTATCAAATGCTTGAATCAGTAGAAAATTTTGATCATAGCTACTATAGAAAAATGGTTGTGCATAGAACTTACGTGATGATTTTCAAGAATGGATCCAATATGTGCACAAAATGTTGCTCGGGGCAGCATTGGAAGAACATCACCAATTTCTGAACTGCTTCTTTTTTAAGCAGTGCTTGTTCCACTTTCCGGTTGTCATTATCATGAGCCAAGCAAACGGCTATCGAATCCAATGCTGTCACGGACCATAGTTCATCATCTAGAAGACTCAAGTACACATCTAATCCACCATGAGCCCTCAACTGCTCCCTCGAATTACGTGACGCATGAGCCATATCACACAGTAGAGGCAATGCATATTGTTTCAAGGGAGAATCGGACATGATGAAGTTCATTAAATGTGGAATAATTCCATTTTCAGCTGCTTGTTCCTGTCTCCTCTTGTTTATCTTGCATAGATTGAATAGTGCATTGAGGACCTTCCAAAAATAAAACAAATTAATAAGTAAACAGTTATGACCATGAAAAAGAAGCAGATTGAATTTTCATCCATATTAACATTTAGCAACCCTAGTTGATCCCTGAACATGATTATAAAATTAATCCTCTGTGATCAAAGTTACAACAAAGTTATCCAATTACGTCAGGTTGTAGGTAAGGAAAACCCACCTCATGATGTATTTGAGATACCAGAGGCCCTTCTTTGAGTTCAAGGTTGGGGATCAAATATTTTATGGCATCTGCTCGCTGAAGATTCTCTAAGCAGTTGGGGTCGGTTGACAGATGATTGATACACTTCAGTATCTAAAAGATCGATGCAATCATGTATGCCTGGTAAGAATATGAAAGAGAAGGGAAAAAACTGAAATGCAGATCTATAAGAAATAGTTTTTTATGTACCTTTAGTAGGATGGGAGCCTCTATTCTATTGAACATCTGGAAAAGACGGGTAAGCAAGCTTTGACTGCACATGTAAGACTTTACAGTTGTATCTGCTTGAGCAAACTCAAGCAAAAGATCTGCCACCTTTTCTAAGTATTCCCTTGCAACATCTGTATTCAATGAAGATACCATGTGGGAAAGTAGCCCAGAAGACGTTGCGCTCCCTGGTCTAGCATTCAGAACACCTGAACCAGACAGTACACCTGATGCAGTCTGAGATACAACTCCATATGTGGAAGCAGCTACCTCATTTGGTGCCACAGCTCCTGCTTTCTTATTTGCTGTTTTCTGTGAAACCCTAGCTGTGGCTGTAGAGTCAAGATTGCCATTTTCTTTCCCACGCCCAGAAACCTCTGTGAAACAATGGAGCAATGTATCGTCTTATAGATTATATTCAGGCGATTACATAATATATTTGAGCAGACACTGCAGAGGTGAGTACAAACTACATGAAACAGCAAATCTAAAACCTGAATAACAAAACATGATGAGACAGTAACATTCTTTTTGTAGGTAAGCAATTGAGAGCATGTTAGAAAGCAAAATAAGTCCTAGCAAGGTCTGCTGTACCATCACACCTCAACAAGGAAAGCTATGCATGCCTACGTGCTAGCTTACCTTATTCAAAACAAAATCTGAAAAATAAATGTTTTCTTTATTAGGTCTTCCACTTCCAAGTTCTATAATCTTTTTAATGCACACACTCACAAAAGAGAGCAAAAAGTTGGGATAAAGAAGCAAGTACCTGCAAACTCTGCCATCAGAAAGTCTAGTTCTCCATTTGTTTTCTTTTCATTTGATGAATGCAAAAGAGGCAGTATACTTTCGTGTTTCTCCAATCCAGGGAGGTGCCTCACATATTCAAGCTGGCCCGAAAAATGTCTGGATGGGGGTTCCTTTTCCAGTAAGCTAAGAAGAGGCCGGACTTGCTCTTGCTGAGTAGCTATTGTCCCAGGATACCCATTTGACGCACCTTCCATAAATTTTGGAGGCCTGTCTGTGGATGTTCTATTAGTGGAATTAGAGACTCGCTGCTGCCTAAGATCAACTTCAGCCCGAGAAGAATCATTCTTCCATCTATCTGAACTTTCTCGTTCTTTGGGTGTATTTGCTGAAGGTTCCTTGGTTGCTAGATTTGCAACTTTCTCCAACGATGTTGTATTTGGTAATTTAGATACAGCTCCTGCTTCTACTGTTGCATTGCTAGGACGAGGTTTATCCATATCTACCAAGCCGCTCAAATCCGGTTGATCTACCCTTTGAGACTTTGACATTGAAGCACGTGATGGTTCTTGATAACCACTTGACAGCAAGTCAGTGGTTCCCTGCCTAACCTTCAGGGCATCAGACTGATCAGTTGCAGAAATTGGTATCTCGTTCTGAAGGAAAATAGGATGGCCAGGGTCTAGTGAACCAGATCGTGGTCGTTGGGCTGGACCGTCTAATGGAATACCACCACCAACAGCTATAGAAGCAAGCCGAGTTGCCTCATTCAAGCTATAGAGAGTGTTGATTAGCCTAAGCAGTATTCCATTCTTTGCAGCAATGCGGCAAAAATCATTTCTTGGAGTTGATTGCTGAAGCTTGAAAACCTGCCACATGCCATCAATAGCAAGGTGAACCATTTCCCTGTACATGGAGAGCTCTGTCAGTAAGTGTTGTACCTAAAAACTCTTTAAAAAGAAAAAAGAATTATGTGTGGATATGCATAACTATACACAATAACAAAATAGGCCTAGAAAATGTTCTGTGGTAGTTTGCCAAAGACAGCCAACAGATCATACACCCATCATCAAATCAAATCACGGATTATATTGCAAAAACAGACCTGCGAAGAAGCCATGCATGAAAACCAGTGACATGTGAGTTGGCTGTTGCCCAAGCTGAAGACTTTGCAGTCCAATCATATCTACAATTTATATTTTCCTTCTCGTTTTCACTTTCACTGGTAAACTAGTATCAATATGTGTGATTTTAGTTACTATGCTGTTCAGATTTTGTTTGGGTAATTTAAACAGAATGCACCCTCACAATTTTGAAAAACTTTACATCATATCACGTCACCCTGGATCATTGACAAGATCTATATAAATTTTTAATAGGCAATTTGAACACACATACTCACAAAGACTTGAACCATAGGAAAAGGCAAGCTCTTTACCACTTGGCTCAACTAATGTTGGTGTCCAGATTCGTATGTAGGTATGCAAGAATTCTTCAAATAATAGGCATACAAAAAATATTCTGAATTCTTGGTGGAGTCAACTAACCTGTATTTTGCATAATCAGCCTCTAGAAAGCCCACCAGAACCGGAATACCACGACAAGCTATAAACATTTGCAATGTCAACGGGCTGCACATAATATGCCTCCATGGTCAGTCCATATCCCTGTTTACTGATAAAAACTGGAAGTGTATAATAACACAGCAGAGATTTGCACCTTGACTGGCAAAGTTGCTGCAAGAAATAAGCTGCCTCCATGCGAATTTCCCGAGGACGATCAGGTACCGCAAAGCTCATAACCACAGGGATCTGTCATGTAACTTAGTGATGAATACAACAAAATTTATACTTAAAGCAAGATCTAGAGCAAACGTTCAAATATTTAAGGAACATGAAATCCAATAAGAGGAATGAGTGAACTACTTTACACGAGGACTCCAACTATAACTACCTTTTGCATAATTTCAATACTCATGGAGGCCTCTATCCTATAGGAGCAACTAACAACATAAATCTACAAGATACTTACCAGGCCAACAAGACAAGCATTTTCTTGGAAATCACAGTTATCCTTGATAATCTGATTTAAAATTTGAAGCACGGAGCATATAACCTGCAATTGATGGAAATATTTAAAACAATTGATACCTCACTGTCAATAAACTAGTGGATATGTTAAGGACAGTATCAAAGAAACTTCAAGTAGCTGATAGTTGACATACACGAGGTTTTGGAACTTCAAGTAAGTCCATCAGAGGGAGCAAACCGTGCCGTTTCACAAACACGAGTTTCTGCTCATGACGCTGGTGAAAGATAGCAACAAGTTTTTGACAAGCTGAAACAATAGCATCTTCAGGTTCCTCTGGTCTTAATGACCCAACTAATCTGCTGAATTCTACAGCCTATCAATCAAAGAAAAGAAAGGAAAATTACAAGTTCTCATCTAAATATGCTACACGTGTAACTCAGCTTTGGAAAACTTTTGCAGTTTCTCATTTCAAACAGCCTGCATAAATTGATTTACATAGAAGGGATAGTTTAGCAGCCGTTTCTGCTTCTTTAACCACTGCCCACAATATAATATTTTGATAGAAGATTGCAAGCCAGAGTTACTTCGAATGGTATTATAAAACTGCATGGAATGAATGACTTACTGAATCAATCAAAACAGCTTTATCAGAATTTTACAACTTTAACCATAGCCACTAACATGGAACAAGAGCTGTTTCAAGCAACTTAATCAATGAAGATAACTAACTATTATAATTAAGGCATATACATCAACAAACATCATACTTCATGTGAATCTTAGTGTATCAGCATGTCCCAAAAGGTATATCTTACAACACAAAAGCACCAATCTCAAAGAAAACTGCTTACTTCATAATTGATAGTTTAGTAGTGGAGTTCAACCGTATATATATTGCAAAACTTAAAATTCTACAATACTAAATCAGTTAAGTAGTGTATCAAGACCAAGGATAATGGTGAAGCATGTTCACCTGTAAGGGGAAAAGGTTTTCTCCGGGCAATTTTTCATCAAAAACCTGATAAATAAAGCACGTGTCAGGAATTAGCATTCGGGACATAACCTGCATGAATTAAGTACCTCATACTTACCAAACCATCAATATCAATCACATCATCCTTCAAAACACCCATCATTAGGCGCAACAGGTCACCACCACCATTTGTTTGTCCCATCTCATTCTCCATTTGCTTCTGAGCAATGGTAGCCCTCAACTTAGTAGCCAGATCATTTTTCCCAGTGTCACTTGAAGATGCATTGTCTTGATTCACATGTAATGTGGATGTAGATGTTGAAGCCTCAGCTGCCCGATCATCTGGATGCTTATCCAATGGATGAAATAAATCATCCAAGGAAGCATCTCCAGGAGTATCACTAAATCTACTTAACCCATCCCCTCCCAGAGGGACAGATACTTTAGCTGCCTTCAAAAATGGAAGATATATTTATCCATAAGATTAATTTATTCGTAGGAGAACCGGATAAAGATAAAAGAAAAAGAGCAGACAGATAAGCCAGTGCATACAGAAGAAGCCAGCATGTACAAGTGCAACTCTTACCTTTTGAAAACCATTGTCTTGATTCCTTGGTCCAAAACAAAATGATCCATTACTAATATGGTTAGAACTTTCTTTCCCTTCATATTTATTGGAGACGTTTTCCCTTCTTGATTCAGGAGAACACAACTCACCATTTGCTAGAACTTCATTCTGGTCACTTATCTGCAGTTGCTCATGAAGCCCAATAGTTTCAGGTGCAGCAGCTAGTTTTCTATTGGCAGGTAGTCCAGTTGAACCACTTTGTATAGAAGATTGGTCAAGAATGGATAAAGTGGGAACTTGATCTGAGAGTATATCATCCTGGGAATTATATGATATTTCCTCAACATAACTATACTTTTCATCAGACTTGCTTGTCTCAGCAAGCTGTATCGATGGCAACTGTATCTTGGGACTCTAAAATCCAGAAGAAAGAGATTAGCTGATATTCAAAGGGATTGGGTGGCTGTTTTGAAGTAATCTTTCTGTGTGTGTCTCGATGCAAGTGAATTTTGCCATTGTCTATATACTTCTCATCTAAGTTTAATATAACATTTTTTTATCTAGTAGAAAAAACAGGATGATCTTGGCTGTTAACTTAACAAAAAAGTAAAATGTAATTTTTGGTATCAAATTGGCAAGCTATAGTTGCTTCATTTAAGGCCCAGTTTAAACTGTTCATTCTTTTCTTCGGATATATTAGGCAAAAGATTAAACAGTTCTCACATTTTCATAGTCAGGGATGACTACTTCCACTTTCTCCCCTGATGCACTCTCCCCCGTGCTTTGATTATCTCCATTAGAAGGCTCGATATCTTCACGTATGCTCCTGCAACTATATTGAATTGTTTTAATAAAACATCATACCATGATGAAGAAATTTCAAAAAAATTGCCACCTCATTGAATTGAAGGCTTTGGCTAATAAAATAGAAACAGATAGAGAAATCACACTAAATTGAATCACAAACACCCACCAAAATCATGTAGAAAAACATTGTTGAATGGCCTTGAGTCCGGGAAACTAATTTTTAGTGGACAGGTGAAAACAGAACTATTTGAGAAAGGAGAGAATATGCAATCTCCATAACATGTCCAGATGTATTTTTTGGATTAGAATTCAGAGAGATAGAGAATCAGATATATTTAACCTTGGAATTTAAGTTAACACAAAGTTCAAAATAAATATAGAAATTGTTTGTGAGTATTCTTAAGATGCACAAACTTGGAATCAAAAGACAGATTTATGAACTGTGAACAATATATGCTCTCCAACTATAATTAAATTAGTAAGAGGCATTGCACTGATTAATTGCATTAAGAAATATAGGTCCAATCAACCATAAAAATACTGAAGTAAATAACAGCATATTTATAATGTCCACCTCAATGTTCCACTATGGCGGAGAGATGACTGCAAAGCACGCCTACAATTTTGTATCCAAGGATGAGAAAGCAATGTCTTTGCATCAGGCCTGTGCCTAGCATCCTGAAATTCGAAACTGAATGTCTTACAAGAATTGAATGAAGTCACAAAAGATCATATAAGAAGCTTAGGTATCAATTGGTAGCCCGATTATAGGTGGGATTGTTGCAAAATCAGGAGGAAATTACTTTCCTATTTCTGGGTAAAAAAATATTATTATGTAAGGATAATTTGGCATCCAATATTCTGATGCATACATATGTAACTTTTGGTTTAGAAAAGATAGTTGTAACCTTAACAACATATGAAACTTTCACAAATGAACTTTCTCGTGACAAAATGTCTACCAGACATGATATTTGGAAAGGGTATCAATGTCATTCATTTGGAACCCCCAATCCAAACGACACAATAAGTGATTCCAAATGAATAGCGTATAAGCTTGAGAAGTTGGCAATATTCTGCAAATTACATAGCCCAGAACAAAGATCATTATACGATTTGCAATTGGATAAAAAGACCCAAAAGTTTTATAACACAATATAGAAAGAAAAGTTCTTTATACTCATGTACAAGTTCGAGGCTAAGAAATATTCCTGATTTTCATCTGGAAAAGACATTCATTTGAAATTTTATGCATCAAGAAGAAAAGGTAATCAGGCTGTTTATAACACTTGAAAACCCCATCCTTGCTCTTCTCATTTATATTTATACTTATTTTATTATGCACCAAAGCATGAAGTCATGTGCAATTAGTAGAAATGCCTAAACACTTCTATACTTGATTAAATAATTATACCATTCACAAATGATTATATAAGACATTGAAGAAGAATCATAAATGCTAGACTTTAGCAGCTATCTTAAAGTTACCTTCTTAAAGCATTGGCGTAGGAAATCAGTAATGTCAGGAGATAGACTGTCAGGTATTGGAGGCTGCTCGTCCTGAAAGAAATAAACGGGGGAAAGTAACTCAGAAACTAATTCATCAAAAAAGAAGTGCAATTCAATGCATTATGTAAGATAATAATCCAACCCGATAAATGAAATTAGATTGCAGGTGAGGACAGAGCAAAAACTTGAAAAGGGAATCAATAGGACAGACGAAAAACTGATTACTTGTCATGATAATTGATGATAGTCACGGTGAAGAAAAATAGTAAAACAAACCTGAACGATTCGAAATAGAGCAGGCATAGGCTGCAGGTCATAGTAAGGAGGTAGGCACGTAAGCAGTTCAATCACTGTACAACCAACACTCCAAATGTCAGAAGCAGCGCAAACCCCTGACATTTCAATCACCTGGAAAATTAATTAGCTTCATAAGAATAACAAATCCACTGGGCTAGTATGAGAACATTGATAAAGGAAATATAAAAGAAGTACCTCCGGGGCCATCCAGTAAGGAGTTCCAACAACTGAATGTGTATTAACATCAGCCTCAGTTAATTTAGTTGCAACACCAAAATCAGCCAGTTTCACCAGACCCTAACAAATGAACTAGATTACACAACTACTTCATATAAAGACCAAGATCACAGCACCAATAAATAATGAACATGCAATCAACATTGAAAAGACAACAGGGAGCTAAAATGCCAAAAATGGCTGAGACAGATAAAGCAGGAGAAATCAGAATATCATGAACTAATCAATGACAATACAAAATGAGTGCAGTTTATTCTATTTCATGGTAACTACAATTGTAACAATGATTTTATACTCTTATAAATGGTGCAATGCTGGCACCAAGGGATACAATTGTACGTAAACTAAAATTCTTACTTCTTTAGTTGTCAATATGTTTGCACCCTTGATGTCACGATGGATTACACCCTGTTCATGAAGATAAACCAGACCTTCCAAAACCTGTCATAACAAACCGCCATCATAAAGCCAAGAAACTCTCACTCTGGAACACCAGCAAACACTGCTAGTGAGCATACCTGCGCAATATAAACAGCTACCAAGGATTCTGGAAAGGGTCCAAATTTATTTGGCTTAATGATGTTTGCAAGTGAACCATTCTCCACATACCTATTTGAATGGCATTCAGCATAAACATGTCATTTAAATAAATAAAAAAGAGGTTCCAAAAAATAACACTAGATGTGTTGATCGTGTGTGTGATCGAGGTGAAGAGCTCACTCTAGGATAATGTGGAGATGACTCTTTGTCTTTAAGGATCCAAGGTACTTTACAATATTTTTGTGGTTCAAGTTCTGCAAAAGATGGAATAATGGCAAATAGTATTTATTTATCGGAAGGCAAATACAATGATAAGTTATGCAGCATAAACACCAATGAAGACAAAGGACTATCCAACAGGGGACATTCTAATCACGTATTATACTAACCAAAGTCCAATAAGATGGCTAATAATTTTTACTGAGAAAACTAGAATCACAGTCTTCTCCCTGCACAGAAGGAATTCTAATGGACAACAAAAGGAGCAAAGAACAAAGTGGGCATAATATAGTATATATAACATGCTGGAAGACTTGGAAGTTAATTAAGCATAGCTGAACTATGTTAATCATGTCTCCGAAAAAAGAAAGGCCAACTAAACATATGAAGAGAATTGTGGCAATAAAGGAAAGAAGGTACCTTCAGTAAATCAATTTCTTGCTGAAGCATTAATGCATCCAAGCAATTGACGTGTGATCAAAAGAAAAAAGTACTGTTAGCTAAATTTAAAGTGAAAATTGGAATTGAGTAACGGTGCAGAGACATTAAAACAACTATTAAATAAATTTATAAGAATGTTGATTTAACCATCCACAGTATGATATAGTAGCACAAACTCAATCCTAAAAAAGAGAGAAAGAAAAATCTCGACCGGGCGTCTGAGAAAATATGTAGAGTGCACTTTGAAAACTGAAAAAAAATTGCCGCCTTTGTGGGAACATGGTCTTTCAAAGGACAAGAGACATTGCCATGGTTTGACAAAATAGGTGCCAATGAGAAGTTAGACGTCATTTTCTTAAAAACATAATTAGGCGTATTTTCACTGGCAGCTCCGTTTGCGTTGACTATGATAATCATAACAAATTTATATATTTCAACAAATAAAGTAAAATATGTTTGTTAGTGTATGATTTTCAGTAATGCTTCCTCGGAAAGTGTTCACAAGGATTACCTAAAATCTATGAGAGTTATAAATTATATATCATATATCAAGTTTTAAAAATGACACTTTCAAGTATTTAAAACTAAGAACCAGCTGCAAACACATTACATCTCATTATGACTGAAAACCCCATTACTATTAGAAATAAATATAGAGAAAAGGTAAGAACTGCACTCAAATAAAGAGATTAGCTCAGACCATAATGATGTTGAGATCCTCTTGAGCAATATTCTCCAGCGACACTTGTTTAATAGCAACAAAGTCACCATTTTCCAAATCCAACCCCTTGTAAACTCGACCATAAGCTCCTTTTCCAATCTCATCTCCGAGCATCTGTACAAAAGTATGCCAACCAAATGCTAAATATCACATTCAAATTGAAAAGACCCATTCAATTTAACTAAGACCCAAGACATAGTGAGTTAAATTCAACTCTCTGTTTATTTGCTAAGAAGATGAATTAGGAAGTTGGGCATTAACTTTTGGTTCTTAGAAGTCCCACTTAACAGGAATACTTCACTAATTGATTGTTTCACTATTTTGAGTTTACAAAAAAAAACATGAACACAACACTCTACTTCATTGTTAGAAGCAAGTAGACCAATCTGCCTAGTGTAAATTGAGAGTAATCTAGATAACATAATAACTCGATAGAAGTGGAATTAAAAGGCCAAACTCAATTAAGCATAAATAAACATGCGATGAAGTTAATAGGTCACTCAATTTTTGCTAAAATGAAAAAAAAAACAGCATGGCTGCACAAATTCTAAGCTCCATCATACTCTCCTCATATCCAATTTCTCATAAATCAAGGCACTTCATAGATAAACTAAGTGGATTTGAAGATTGAGTATGAACAAAACAAAAATGTCAAAATTCTCTCTAATTCTGTTTGCAGCCAAGGAAGAACTAACACAATCCCACAAAACCTGATAATTCATCAGAAAGCCAGTAAACGGAGAGGAAATGCGAGGAATCATGAATGAACTTGCTTACATATTTGTTGTCGAGAGTTTTGTTCTTGTGGAAATGGGTAGATGCCATCTGGCGAGCCATCTCGCTCTCAGTGAAATTGGAGATGAACAGAGCACGATTACGGAAACCTTAGCAGCTGCGGGTCCATGGCGAGGTTTGGGGGTGAGTTTAGATTCCGGCGACGGAGACCAGAGCTCCGACGAGGGAAATGCGGAGAGTGAGAGAGAAACCCGACAGCAGTCGAATTGGGCGCTCCGTTTATAATAATAACAAGTTCTTAATAATTATGCCCTTTTTGTAATTAACCGACTAGTAAAAGTATAAAACCATTCCAGCTCAGACTATGGTGGTGTACATAACTCACGAAAAAATTTGATCTCGACGGAGTGAAACGGGAGTCGGGGTGAGCATGTCTCGTTCCGTTGCACCCCGACCCGTCATATATATACACGATATTTA
>JAYMTO010000201.1:0-14676 GCA_036898065.1 California macrophylla | reverse complement strand
GGCGACGCTTTGCCTGGGCTCAGGAGCTACAGTGACATTGCTGAGGTCGCTAGAAAAGTCGGGTTCGAGGTTGTAGAGGAGAAGGATTTGGCCAAGCCTCCTGCGCATCCATGGTGGTCCAGGTTGAAGATGGGGAGGATTGCTTATTGGAGGAACCACATTCTGGTCACTGTGCTTTCCTGGTTGGGGATTTCCCCCAAAGGCACCGTTGATGTCCATGAAATGCTGTTTGTCACTGCTGATTACCTCACTAAAGGCGGCGAGACTGGAATTTTCACTCCTATGCACATGATCCTCTGCAGAAAACCCGAGCTGGGCTCGTCTTAGAGCTGCTGCTTATTGTATGCTTCTCTGCTTCAGATTCTCTCTGTTTATTGTTATCTATCAGTTATGATTTCGACTCTCTTTGCAAGTTCAATTTGGTAGTTTTCTTTCATGAATTATAGTGGGATTGGATTTCTATGTTTCAGATTTGTCGATTTTGGCCTGTGTTGTGACAAAGTATTTGAACTTGAATTATGATAGTAGTAGGAGAGCATGGAGGAGTTTTAGTAGTTATTATAGCTATGTGGGAATGTTTCTTAACTGATTAATGAAGTTCCTTCGATTGAGTGTATGTTTTCCAATGCTTTCTGGTCATTGAATTCGAGTTTAATTCAATTTTTGTTTTGTTATTCAATGAATAAATTAATGTAAGATGTGAAATCATATCTTTTGCTGTGAGTGTGATTTATTGCTCTTCTTGTTTGAAAATTTAAAGCAAGATTGTAGTCATCAGTCTCAGTCAGTCTAACACTTGGTGAGGGGTTAAGTTGTAGAATGAGTTTCAATATGGTGTTGCTGGCAAGGCAGCTGTATGACACAGAACTCGTTTTAAAATAGTTAGGGATAGTATCAGTGAACATATCACGTGATGGAGCTGGCTGTATGAGATGCTATGGTAGCCAGCATCTTAGACATAATAAATCGTGTGAGGGCCACTTGTGGTCCTGGTGTGCGAGTGCGAGGAAGAGAAAGAAATCTGTAGTGTACCTGGCTGAAAAGTATCTGTAACAAGGAAAACATTTGAGGGGGTTTTCAATCTGAAAATAATTTTCATCTAGTGGTTGTGTGGATATGCTAATGAAGTAGCATATAAAGGGTTATACGCATGAATTTAATGCCAAACGGGATAGTTGTTTTGGGAGGAGTATAACTTACAGAATAGTTAGAGTTAGAGCTCTTACAATTCATTTTGGTCGTGTGTGTCTCAGATCAGCCTACCTTAAGTTTAAGAGGTAAATAGTGACATGGGATCTCTGATGTACCAAAATTGAATATTGGATTCTGTGTAAATGTGTATATATAGCAGCTCTTTTTCGATTTATATGTTTTCCTTGTCTGCTTACACTCCTCTGTCACATACAAGATGAAAATTATCAGTAATAAACTATCTTTGCAGATCTCAACGTTCAAATCTGTTTGGAGGTTCATTGTGTCTGACTAATATTCAATACTATAATATTAGACTTAAGTCAGTGCCACAAGCATTGTATCTCTAGTCGTTTTTCTATTCCTTTATCGCCCAATTGAGTGTAGTAACTTTTTTATATTACAGTGTCCAAGAAAGAGTAGAAATGGTGTGTCTAAATTGGCAGGCTGATGTGTTGTTTTGTGTTGCAAGGTAAAGACGGCACATGGTTTGGCCTTGCAGTGCATCTTGTTTTACACAATTGCTGTGGTAATGTTGGGAACGATAATGTTATAAGCATAGCCAAGGTAGATCAATAGTATACACAGTAAATTGTTATGCTTGCTCTTCTGTGTTGACATTGTAAATTAGATCCTGTGAAAGTTTAGAAATTTACTATGTTGTGCTCTTGTGCATTACATCCCGACGAGTCACTGTACTGTCTATATGTTGTTTCACTATAGGGTTTTACATAATATGTCTTTGTTATATGATGCTTCATATGTTCATCCACTCATGGGCCTTACTGTACGTAGGCCGATCTGCTCGTTGACTAGTTTGTTTTAAGCGGTAGGAACTCGCGTAAACAAACGGCAACTTCTTTCGTTGCTGACGTAAAATGTTTTTATTTTATTGTCTTGTAGAAATGTCTCATGTCATGTCGGCACATAAAAAGAATAATAATAGGACCCAAAATGTCAAATATACTATCTGCCGGTCAATGGTAAGCCCCAAAAAATAAATGAAGCTTACTATTACTCGGTACATTTTGCCTTTTTCTCCATCTTCATCATCACATGAGCAGAACCTTGTCAAAGGGTCTGTCTTGATCCTTGGAGGCTGCTTGAGTTGGTCCTCTTTTGCCATCCTTCAGGTTTGTTTTTAGTTTTAGATGACAAGGGTATTTTTGGTCTTTTCATAAGGGTAATTTGGTTAATTGTGTTGATTTGATGATAATTAATTGCAGGCATATATATTGAGATCATACCCAGCTGAGCTGAGCCTCACAACATTGATGACCATGAACGGGATGGTCCAAGGCTCCATTTTGGCCCTCATTGTGGAGGGTACCAACCCTCAAGTTTGGACCATCAAATTTGATATAAGATTGGCTGCTGCTATTTATGGAGTATTAATTTGATATTTCGAATAAGCTATTTTTTGAGTTATATATTGATATGATTGACCGATTTGATTCCATTTTTCATAATATATTTGGAATATGGCAGGGGATATTATCAGGAGTGGCCTATTATGTAAGTGGAGTGATAGTGAGGAAGAGAGGGCCAGTCTTCATTAGCTCCTTCAACCCTCTTCACATGGTGCTTGCTGCTGTTCTGGGCTCTTTCATTTTAGCTGAGAAGATATCTCTAGGAAAGTAAGTCCTTTTCCTTTCCATTTTCTCATCTACCAAACAGAACAATATGATTTCGTATACAAGTCTTAAATTGCTAATTTTGGTGATGATTGATCTGTAGGGGCTTGGGAGCAGCTGTCATATTGGTAGGACTGTATATGGTGTTGTGGGGTAAGTGTAAGGACATGAAACCAATTGAATGTGAGAAGGAAGAAGGTCAAATGGAACATGTTGAGCCTCATGGAATCATCAAAACCAGTTGGAGTGTTTTCAAGTCTAGTTTTCTTCTTTTCTTTAAGGGATACCCTAAAAGTTAGAGGCCTTGATAACCAAAATGAGGAAGAAGTTAGGTTTGTGTTCAACTCATGGAAAGTCTCTCTCTTTACCCACTTTGTGCCTTTAGAGAGCTAAGTGTTAGAGATGACAGGGAAGGGTTTTTTCTTCTTCATGTGATTACATAAAAAAATGAGTTTAGGAGTAAAACCTCATTAGATTTGTATACTAAGTTGTACTTTTAATTTTGTGAAAATTTAGAGAAAAATATATATGTCAATCAATTAAATAATATATTTTATTCAAATTGTATGAACTTAATAACTTTAAGCTCTTATTTGTCTCAAATCGGTTCTCCTCGCGTGATTTTGATAAGATGGCATCATAGATTTTAAGTTTACAAGTTCTAGAGAATACTTATTATTTAATATATTCTTCGTGAAAAAATAAACCATGAAACCCAAGCTAAATTGGTTGAAAAACTAGTATTAGAACCATTGCAAAAGGCAAGAGTGAATGAATCAACTAATGAGAACTCATTTCAAGAGTCTCACAACTGTTAATATCAATTACACTATGAGTATTCTCAATGTGTCTATAAGAAAATAACACTTCCCACGAGGAAGAAGAACATAATCGTCGAAGAGTAATTTTTGTATCGTCATTGTGACTTGAACTCTGGGCTATCACATCAAGGATCCAAGGCTAAGTAAGCTTTCAAGGACTTGGATTTCCAGCTAAGTACAGAGATAGTTTCTCCCTCGAGAGCAAAGCAGTGTTGTCGACAGATTCGCAGTTTTGTTGCCTGTAACCCGTATCCTGATCATGAAAATGTGACAACGGCAACTCTTCTTGCACATCATCCTCCAAATCAATGATGATATTATGAAGCAAGCAGCAAACAAGTATAATCCTTGGCAACTTGTTCTTATCAGGCTTCCACATCACCCCTTGAATTATCCGCCACATTCCCTTCAATCTTGCCAGCGCCCTTCGCGCCACCATTCTTGTTGCATATTGTCTCTTGTTGAACTCACGCTGATGGTCTCCAAGTCCTTTTCCTTGAAATGGAGTGAGAAGCCATGGCAGAAGAGGAAAACCCGAGTCTCCTATTATGTATTCTCTCAACTCCACTCCATTTGGAAGCTCGACCACCTTCCCGTTTAGCCTCTCACCTTCTTCAGAGAGTCTGAAGAAGCCTGAGCTCCGGAGAACAAGAGCATCGCTTAAACTTCCAGGCCAGCCTGTAATTATGTCGCGGAATCTCATCTCTGTGTCCACAACTGCCTGCAGGATCATGCTACAGTTTTTCTCGCGATCAAGCCAGACATCGTTTGATGCATCTGCAGGAAGGCAGTGGTGATCCAGAGCAAACTGATAATAAAATTGCTGGACATTGATGCAAAATTTCAAACTAGTGGGGACAGCTCTTAAGAATCAGTGATGGTAAATTTCAAAAATTAGTAGGGACAGATATAAAAATGAGAAGCAAATAATGGTACCGTGTTTATCCGTCCCTCCAGGGAGGGTCATTTTGATGTATGTGATGTCAATGGCACCGCAACAATTTGGGAGCCCCCTGATATTCTCAAACTTGGATTTTATCTTCTCCATCTCTGCTTCTGTTGAAGGCCAATGGAGATGTTTGAGTGCTCTTTCTTCCATTGCCTCCACGAAGCGCCAGGTTACTTGTGAAACAGTTGACTGGTTCATCCCCAATGAATCACCAATGTTTGATAATGATTCTCCCGAGCTAAGCCTCCTGAGGGCAACTGCAACTTGGTCATTTAATGACAATCGCTTCCCAGTAAGATCAGTGAACTTTGGAGTCTTAGTTGTCGTCATATCCTCCTTCACTAGCGAGCAGATGTAGTCAAATGTCTTTCTTGAAATTTTGAAAACAGATTCAAAGTTCTTTGAGTCCCTTGATTCTGATAAAGGCCTTAAAATGCAGCAAAAAACATATACCAACTTAGATCTTTTATATATTTAAGTCAATTTTTCATAGAAATAAGAAAAAAGAATGAACAAAGAAGCATCTTTTGCTATTTGCAATCTGGATACTACTGTAAGAAAATGAAATCTATTTGGGCATATCAACCTGCATTCAGACACAAAAATAATGTAACAAAGAATGTCAAAAGACCCACTTATGTTCACATAGTGAGGATGATAACTTAGCAGTGCACTATTATGTATTTGTAAGGTTTTATGGTGTACAAGATTCTCATTTATCTTGAGATCAATGCCAAAACTTGACAATCCCCATAGATCTTAAGATGATCTAAATTTTATTTATTTTGAAGCAAATCCTGAACAATGACAAGGCAAGATATGCTTGGTTTCGACTGCAAACTCACAAGCGCATTTATCTGCTTTATGTAATAAAGCTTGAAATACAATAACATTGACTATGTTTCTAATAAATCAACTTCTATAAAACCATTTGATTGGGTCCGGGAAATGGGAGATCTGAACCAAGTACGAGTACACATTAAACTCGCAGAAAGTAGAACTCTTGATCATCCAGAATCTACTCAATCAGAGCAATGGTGTGATCCTTGCCTAGCCAAGTAACTTAGTTTCTTTTCAGAGAAAATGCTGCTAATGCTAGTTACCATTTTCACATTGTTGCCCAGCATAACTTCTCTCTTTTCCAATTTAATCAACAAGCAAAATGATCCTAGGTGTTTTCAGTATTAAGGTACACAAATTAGTGAATCCTCGAAGTGATATAATGCTCAAATGAAATAAAAAGAGCAAAATAAGAACAAAAAAATTATCGATAAGAACCACCTATGAAAATAGAATGTTAGCAATGACCATGTTCTTCTAATTCTGTATGTTTCAAATAAACGAAAGATTGGGTAAACAGTTGGTTATGAGGTAAAATTCTTGATCTAAGACATGAGGAAACCACTGGATTAATGCATGTGGATCTTTAGTCTTCATCATCTGGAAAATGTAGTGTGAGTAGAAAGATGAACTACTTCTACCATGTAACGTTAAGGTAAATAATGGTCAAATACCTGACTCTAATGACTTGGTTTAACAAAATTGTGAACTCTAACAACTCGGGTTGACAAAAAGAATACATACAAATTGCCAATAAAAAAATCATTGATCAACACTTTAACCATGTTTCTCTCAGCCTTCCTACAGATTTTACAGCACTTCCAACGTACCAAGTACCTCCATCGTTCATACATGGAGATCCTTTGTAAGTCAAACCAATTGTACCGTATGAGTCATATAAGCATGTGCGGATATATATATGTAACTGAAGTAATCTTGGTATTAGTTTCTCTTCTATTATGAATGCTGATATACCCTTGGAGTAATTTAAGAACGTCTTAGATACAAACCAATAGGAAATATCAAAAGATTATAATTTGCTTACCCTTTTCCTTATTCTCAGATAAATAATAAGCGAAGACAAAAACACTAGGAATTTAAACTTTTAGGCTGTAAACTCGAGAATAAGAGTGAATACCATATTTTATAAATGGAAATTTAATGCTTGGAAAGTATATTCACCTGTGTTCTAAGTTTTCACTTTTATACAAAGGAAACCTGATAAATGCTCTCACACTAAAGTTGGATCAATGCATAGAGCCAACGAAGCCATATTGTAGTTACAGTAGCAGAAATGTAGACAAGTTATTCAGCATTTTTTAATGAACTAATAATACATGAAGAAATCACTGGAAATCAGTTAAGTGAAATGAATAATGGAAACTGGATGAAAAATAAAAATATCTCCTTTACGTATTTCTCAAAACTGGATTCGACCCAAGTCCTATAGTTTCACCAAACATAAGGAGATCATAACAAGTTGCCTCACAAACACCAAACCTGACATCCCCACAAAAGAGCACATATCAAGGAACATTGGTTAGTTATCCATTTGCATCACCATGAAAATTGAAATTCACAAGCACAAAAACAAACCCAATCTAATTTCTCAAAACTAGATTAGACCCAAGTCCTAAAACCCCATCAAACACAGATAGAACACAACAAGTTGCCTCAAAAACACCAAAGAAAACATACCCACCTAGAGAAACAGCAATGCACAGAACCAACAAACACTGAATAAAACAAAATTAATCAACAGAGCAATGAAACATTAATACCAGAAAACCTCCTGGAGAAGTCGTCCCACCAATCCAAGGGTTGAGGGTTGGGGCAAAGAGAAGCAGCAGCCAAGACATTCTGGTCAACCTTCTTTTCAGCCCTCTTCCTCCTTTTGAACCCTCTAATGGGTCCCATCAGAAAAAGCACAAAAAACCCAGATGAGTCAAGGCTTGCAAGACCCACCAGCCTCAACAAACAAAAGAGAATAAAAGAATCTGGGTTGTGTTGCAGAGTGGTTGTTATTGTTTGGTGTTGGGGGCTCAATTCAGAGCATGCAATGATAATAACTAGTTAAAAGGAGAAGATGGTACTTATATATACAAAAGGAGGAGATGGTGAAGAACAAAAGCTATGGAGGAGAGGAGGTTCTTCCAAGTGACGTGGGCTCGTGTATTTGTTATTTGTATCGAGAGAGAGTTGAGACAATACATACATTTTAACAACAGCTTGAAACGGAATTTAAATTGAATACATTATTAGCTTAAACTTGATTGATTAATAAACGGGCTCAATCTTTATTTCTCTTTTTCAAAGTTTTAAATTATTAAAATAAATTTTTACTTGACAAATTTTTATATTTAATATTGTATCTTTAAGTGCGTGAATGTTAAGAATTTATGCATTAATGTAATTATTAATTGACAATAAAGATTATTTAGACTCGTTTGAGATTAAGACGACTTTTTAAAATGTTCGGGAATAAAATAATCAATTACTTTAACATAAAATTATAAGAGATTTGGACAAGTGAAAAAAAGACACTGCTCACGTGAATATTTGGGTGAATGTGTAGTTTTGTAAAATGATTTTAAAATAAGTGTAATAAAGTAAAAAGAAAATTAATCTTGAATTTATAATTTATGAATTCGTTTAAAACGAACCAAATCCATTGAATATCAAGTTCGATTTTCTTATGATTTTAAAGAAATATTTTGTTTCAAGAACCCTATAATCAAATCAAATTAACAAGATGCTCATTAGCACTAATAGTAGGGGGACAGATAAAGTAACATAGGACAACAACAGAGTGGTGAAGAAACAGCATAGAGATCCGAGTCCGACGATCAATGGCGGTGAGAGTCAGGGCAGAAGGTGATGAGGTAGCTGCTACCCTTGCAAGTAGCAATGCTGGTGGGATCATCGTAGGCGTACGAATATGCCCTCGGACACGCGCTCTTGAATATCCTCGAGTAAGCCGTTGGCTTGCACGATTGCGGGCTCCCGAAGCTGCCCGTGCAGCAGTACCTCGGAGAGTTGAAAGCCGAGCACGCGCTCCTGCACGCCACCACGCGCCGGTTGTCGTGTGACCTCACCTGGAGTCCCACAGGGCACATGGTGTTCAGGTCGCTGACGCAGCCAGCGTAGGAGCACTTGCCGGAGCCTCCCTTGAGGGGTGTGATGGCCATGCCGATATTGTAGCCGTCCACCAGGCTGACGTCGTAGAAGTCCTGCTGGGCGCCCAGGGTGATTTCCGCCAGAGTGGCTGGTGGAGCGCCGCCTAGCCCGTTGCAGAACAGGTTTCCGCCGCAGTCACCGGTGGCGCAGCGGCCGCGCCCGGTGGCGTCGAAGGAGCAGCCGTGGCGACCCCAGAAGCGCCCCGACCAGAGAGGAGGGAGGCGGAGGGTGTAGGCCTTGTTGGGAGGCAGCTTGAAGCCGCCGCGCGCCAGGATGGGCTTCCCGGCGCCGGGCTGGATCCCCGGCCACACCGGATGCGAGCACTTGTTCAGGAATGTTGCACCGGTTGCTGACACCAACACTGTATGAAATGAAGATGAGCCATTTCAGTTCATATGTAACTGTCAAAACAAATATCGAGTTGCGAAGAAATGAATTAGTACCTGAAACATGGGAGAGGAGGAGGAGGACCAGAAAGACCAGAGATCTGAGCTGCTCCATTGTGGCCATGGCTAGTGTGAAACTGAGACTACCCTTAGCTCACTCTTGCCTTGTTATATAGCAGAGGAGATGGACGGACAAGATGATGAAAGAGTGACAAGAGATTAGGGTTACTACTGCACTACTTTACCTTTTCTCTTTTCCTTTTTAATTTGAATTTGAACTTGTGTGTGGGGCCTTAATTGCTTCTTCAATTTCCAATATTTGTCTGTAATGTATTACGACAATAAAGTGATATTATTCATACAACTCTCGGTATTGTTGTTGCATTCACTAGTCTTCTCCACGATCGTTATTGAAATCATCAGGCCAGGCGGTAGAGAGTCAATTACTTCAATGAATAGCTGAATGAACAAGATTGTCTACTCGACATGATTGTATCATTGTCTCATTCATCGTCATTGTGATACATACATACATACATGAATACCAGTAGTGTCTAATAATGCTTCTGCATTAAAACATATGGTATTATATAATTCTGATAGACCAGAGCTACAACACTGTTATTCATCATTTCAACATTCGTTTGACATATTTGTTACATAATTGATCACAATTCACAAGTCATAAGACAATTTACATTTAGCAAATATTCCCCGTATTCAAACTCAACACCTACTAATCAGCATTTCTACTATATACAAATAAAAATTCAACAATTGGGGAAACAAAGAAGATAGATATTAAAAGGAAAAGGAAACAGAAGATGATTCAATGAAGATGTTGATCGTGTTAGATAGTGTCTTTACCTCCTTCCATCCTTAATTTCATGTAACACCAGTATGCTGTAGATGAAGCTGTTCGATAAATAAAACCTCATCCAGCAATGCATCGTATTTAATACACAACATTGACGTACGCTCAGCCTACAAGGTATTCGTTTTCCATGCCACAAGCTTACTCCAGCAACGGCTCCTCCTCCAACTGCAATTTCGTCAGCTTCCCTTTGGCGTATATGGTAAAAATAACTGTTGTAATGACAGAAACACAGAAGCCGATAACATTAAAGGCAATTTGTGGAGCTGAAAGGGTTTTCCCATCAGACGACGCATCGGCCAAAGCCCATATCAAGGTCCCGCTGCAACAGAACAACATTCTCGTGAGTTGTAGAGAATACAAAGGATGCATGCATCAACAAATTCACTTTGTTCATGTAAACGTTAACAATAGAAAGATCAACTACAGAACTGTTTAGATTCATTACTAATGATTGAAAAGAAGGCAAACAGACAGGCAGTGAACATATCTGCTGATTTCGGTGATTAAATGTTCTGCCTGAACTTTTCTCAGAATCACTATACACACAGACTTCATCCCATTGAGTGCTCAAACTTATTTCACTTTGAGAAAACATACTGAAAATAAGAATGCATGGCAATAACTGTGACTAGAAAGTGATCCCGGTAACAAACACATGCAATAAAGCAACTGCAGCCTAATAAAGATAATGAACAACAACAACCAAGTTGATATCGTAACAACGCTGAGGTCATTAAATGATGTGCATACATCTCTGATGAGAATAATATGTTGTCAATATGTCAGAAAGGTTGATCGAAGACACTCAAACTCAACAATGTTACACAAATATTAGATCTATTAAGTATATATCAAAGGGGAAAATGCAGGAATTTATCTTATCAGATAATCACTTAGTTAATTGTTGCGGGACAGTGTTCTTTCTCTAAGACTAGCTTATTGTTTTCAGTCAAGGGCACAAAATAAGACAATCAGCTGTCAGTTCCATTTGTGAAGTGATGAGTGAAAACAAAGAGCATAGCCTCTATGTGCCATATGATTGTATAAGAATGGGAATTTCACAGAAAAAACATATGAGAACATATAAATCACACCGCACAAATGAGAGAGATAAAGAGGGTTCATACGTATATATAGCAACGAAAATTTCTGGCACTATTCCCATCAGTGATCCGAAAAAGTAGGGACAATATTTAACATTCGTTGCCACAGCACAGTAATTGTAAAGAATGTACGGGAATGGAGAAATCCTGATTAATGTTACTGCTCGAAACTGATGAAACCAATTTCCTTCCCCAGCTGATCTTAGTATTGAAGCTTTCTTTGGGTATTTTTCTAACCAACCCTGAAATAGTAACTGACAAGTGTTAGTTACACAACATCAAAGAGAGATTTTCACACTAGTAAAGGGTTAGAACTACACACATGAATTTTATGGTAGAAGAGAGAGCCGATGAAATATGGAAGTGATATTCCAACAGCAACAGCTGATATTATCAGTAGAAACCCATAGCCATAACCAAATGTCATTCCAGCCACCCACATAGAAGGCGAAGAAGGTAAAAGTAGTACAGGAAATAATGCCACAGAAGCAAAAATGATAACTGCCAGTTCTGGAGTACTAAACGTTGTTGTCTCCCAATTTATGATTGGTATAATTTCCTGCAAAACGTTAAGTCATTAGTCAGAGCCGGATGAATTTAGAAGGATTCAGGAACTTTCACAAAAGCCATAAATTCTTTCTATAACCAAGTCAATATAAGTCAGATGGTTTTGTTCAAACAGAGATATGACCAAGTGTATGATGAGTTACTGTATTTGCTCGGATATAAGCATACATTAATACTCATCCCTTCCAAAATAAGGGTCTACTTTGTCTAAAAAATTGTTTCATAATGAGTGTCCACTTTTCTTTTTGGTAAGTTAGTTAGGCATGGAGTGCCACAAGCATCCCTAAGATAAGTTAACTCCCTTTAATGTAGGAGCACATAAGGTATATGAGGGAATTCCATCACTAAATAACTGATCCTTAATTTTTAGAAAAATGGGAAAGTGGACACTTATTTTGTAAGTGATAGAGTATTATATCACCAAGCCTCACATTGTCCATACTCCACAGGAGGCAAGTGTAACAATATTGGTCTATACCTTGGTCTAATTATGGATCAAAATGACTAACACATTCCTTTTTTTTCTCTGTTTTCCTCTTTTAGTGATGCTTTTGTATTTAACTTACTGATATTGCAAGAGTTACCTGATAAGAGTGAGATGCAAAGCCGAGAACTTTTCTCATTCAATAGCATAAATACAGATACATACATGATCAGTTATGATGATTAAGAATAGGCTATACGATGGAATGATTGTTGTGATTGCCTCATAATTGACTGCCTGTTTTGCACCTAAAAAGCTCTTACTAACTAGTAGTCTGTGGTTATCCCATAAGATGGAAAGTGAACTTACTTCTATTAGGAAAAGTATCCTGGTTCCATGCCTACATTCTCTAGAAATTTTACTGAAATGTTGCCTCTGAAAAGCTTAAATAAAAATAAGAAACACCTATATAACATACTTCAGAGCAATAATGAAACAACATACTGAGTTAATGATTTGAAACCAATTTATCCTAGACAATTTTCATAATATTAAGTAATCATATAAAGCTAAAAAAACAAAAACACCCTGCTAATTCAACCGGTAACCATTACAAAACAGCGAAGACTTTAAACTTTACAGAACTATCAGCAATTTAACAGTGCCCCCGAAGAAGCATCCTACCCGATTGACAAAAAAATACAATAAAAAGGCAAAACAGCCAAGGGTATTGCAATTCAATATAAACCCAAAAACTCACTCTTGATCAGATATACTAATACAATATGAAAATGAATAATCAAAATCTTCATAATACTGACCTTTTCCATGAAAAAGGGTCCGACCCATTTGAGGAAAACAGCAGCCAACAACCCTAGACAAGCCACCAAAATAGCCAACTTGGCCCAGTACCAGACAGAGCTTCTCCACCTCGGAGGAGCGGCAGTCTCGAACGGTCCCTCCCTAATTGCTTCACAATCGTTCAAACCGTGATTCAATTTCACATATTCCCCTTTGATAGCATCATCGTCAGCTTGCACTGTGACCCTCAGCTCCGGCACCAGCTCATCCTTTGGACCATCTTCTTCGTAATACGTCATGAAACAAACCCTAACAATAGAGACGTAGAAACAGCAATTTCTGTTCCAGCACGACCGAGAGTAGCAGTGGACGATCCAACTCCTAGAAAGAAAGATAGTGTGTGTGCAATGCAGGGAGGATGTGTGGTAGATGAGAAGGAGCGATCGGTGAAGAACAATGATTCTTGTTTTTTAATCAGTCTTCAGATATTTCTCTGGTTTTGAACCAGCGAAACGGCAGCGTTTCTCCTTTTCTGCTTGAGGGTTGCAACCCGTTACAGCTGTGTTAGAGCAACGATGACTTGGAGTGTACAAAAGTTTTGTCGTGACTTAAACATCACGGCTAGTATTCATGGATAACTGACCGAGTCCCGGCTTAGTTTACAATTATTCAGAGCATATCTCTGCCGGGTTGACTCGTCGTTCTGAATATAAGAGACGATTTATACCCAATTGAGGAAATGAAATGGAAATCGAAAAGATAAAACAAAGGTGGTTGTTGAGGGCATGAGATCATGTTAAGACTGTTAAAACATTATTTATGTGGATTAGAACATTTAATGATATTATTTTGTACAAAATGAAACCAATTGTTTGTGGTGATTATTAAATCATTTTTTTGTTCGGGTTGGTCTATGATATATTGAGTGGTTGAAGAGGCAAGCATGTGATGCGAATATGCGAGCCCAATAATTCATTTTAACGTTTTGAGATTAATTGAAATTACTTTATAATAATGATAGGGATGGGTATTAAATTAGTTTTTGAAATATTTGAGTTTGTTTTTTTATAACCGAAATATCAATTTTTTATTTATCAAATTTAAATTTTTTTAAATTAAAATAATAATATGATAAATAGAAGCAGAATTTTGTAATATCTCATTTTGTTTAAATGTGATAAAAATATTACAATATTTCATCATCATACGTCACCTTCCCCAACCTATGCTGTCATAGCTCTGCGGCTCGCACCTGACATCCTTATCATCAACGAATGACCATATATCTTGGCCCCACACCCCCTCTCCTCTTGCCGGCTCTTTCCTTGCTACTTTTTTTCCCGTTTGCACTCGACGCGCACCTATTATTGTGCTCTGCTCTCAATCTCGCCCGCAACATCACAAACTCGATGCTTGCGACTGGGCCTGAACTTAAACTGGCGCTCCTTGTCCTAGGTGAAGTACCACTTCATTTTTTAAAAGTGTGGGCGCATTCCAGTTCAAAACCACACAAAAATAATACATATAATTAAGTTTAATTAACAAATTTATCTCAAACTAAAAAGTATTTTAATTAACTCTTAAGTACCAAAATTATTCAGATACCTCTTCCATCCCTCAGGTTTATTTTAAAAAAATTCATTATTAAGAACATAAAAGTACCGTTTGGTATTAATAAAAAATTTAAAACTTTATCTTTTTTTATTTTTTACTTATGTATTTTTTATCATCCTTTTAGGTCATTTTTGTGAAGATCAAGAGCAGAACAATACATCTTAATAATTTATCAACAATAGATTTCAGTTTAAACCCATGATAAATTCCAACAAATGAAACCACCTATGATACATTTCAAACCCTAATACACAAATGAGTTCAAAAATAAAACAAATCAGGCATAATACAT
>JAYMTO010000200.1:0-14688 GCA_036898065.1 California macrophylla | reverse complement strand
GATGTCGAAAGCCGGCTAATGAAATCGGTCGTTTTCGTGGGGTCTGAGTAGTTGTTGCAGAGTCAAAACTGGGTGGAGAAACAAAGAGAAGGAAATGTGCAAGTTGATAGAGGGAAATATGAAACGAAGAGTGATTTGAAAGTCCCACATCGGAAGTGAAGACAAGTAGAGAAGAGAGCTTCTGCTATATAAGGTGAGGCCCAGTAAGAGTTAAAATCACGCAGCCGTGCAATGTGTACACAGCGATGAGATTTTCTGTTTGATCAATGTGCAATGAGATTTTCTGTTTGTTCAATGTGCATTTTCTGTTTGATCAGGCTCTTGGAATTATGGTTAAGTGAAGAATATGAATTAGTTAAGTAGTTTTTGAACAATTTCAGTCCATATCGAAGAAGAAAAATATTAGATTGGAAGGAAAATCACAAATAAACATCACATTTCTTCGAATAAACATTATTTCATTTGTCTTATTTTTATTTTAAATAAATAAATATAATTAAGTCTAACATGATTTAACTTGCGTAATAGAAACACAATCATACACGCCCAATATGATTATCACATCAAACAAAGTGTAGGATCTATACGTAGAAGTTTAGATATGCAACGACACATGCATAAATGTTTAATTCTAGGAATAAAGAGTTATAGAATACAAACCGATTTTGAAAAGAAAAAAGACGGCAACATAGGCCATAATTGCCCTAGGAAATGAATAACGGATTGCTAAGAATGAAGAGGCAAACATATGTGGGAGCCAAGTTGTAGTTGTAAATACTAAATACTAAATACGTAATGGCCTTTAAGGTTTAAGGAAGTGAGAGGTTTAGTGCTAGTGGTCCCAATCCTAATGCATCGGCCTAAAGCTAAAAGCCTAACATCATATTTGAAATGGACACTTGCCGAAAATACCCCTGTTTCTGGATCATATGAAGTCTCAACTCCCAAATGCTCATTCACAACGTACTATTCAATTTCAAGGTGGTGCTTTGACTGTAATGTTGTTTATTTTTTACTATTTTTATTCCCATGAAACTTCCTGACTTCGATTTGTCCAAATGCATGAAAGAAAGTGTTAGGTTCTCTAGGGCCATGTCGATGTTCATTGTGGCCCATTTAAGTCATAGTTTGGGCTTTATGTTTGATGGGCTTAGATCTGTGGGCTTACTTGGGTTCCGTCAGGTAACTTCTAGAACCATTAGAGCAGCTAAGTAAACTTAAGCGACAAGTAACCCAACTCCAACGTCGTTCACACGGCCACACCACCAGCGTTTCCGTTACTTGCTTCCCAATTTCATCCAGATTTTTTCCAACCTTATATATATCAATCTCTCTACCTTTAACCAAACCATTTTCATCGACTATTTGTTCATCATCAGCATCTCCGAATAAGTATTTGATCAGCATGTCTCGGGACAATTTGAATAAGCAGCAAGAGATGGTAAGGATTTTTGTTGTTTAGTTTTCAAACTCTGTGTGACTGCTTTGATTTTCCTTTATATAACTCGAGGCTTTAATTGGGTTTTTGGGGGTTCTGCTGAATGATTTGAACCGTTGAATTTCTGGGTTTTTACTGTTCTTTTCTGATACTCTGTATGATGTATTGATTGAAGGGTATGGGTGAAGAAGAGAAGTTGAAGTACCTGGAGTTTGTTCAAGTAGCTGCAATTCAGTCAGCAATGTGCTTCTCTAACCTCTACTCTAAGGGGAAGGAAAAGTCTGGTTCTCTTAGACCCCGTATTCAGACCATTGAGGGAACTGTGAAGAATGTTGTTGGACCTGTGTATGAAAAGTACCATCATGTCCCAACTGATGTCCTCAAGCTCGTAGACAGCAAGGTCAGCACTCTTGTTTCATTCAATTTGCTACTTATATTTTTTAACCGATATATGAGGCTAAAATGTAGTTTGCCTTTCAAATGATCACAGGTAGACAAGTCTGTGACAGAGTTGGACCGTCGTGTACCCCCAGTAGTCAAGCAAGCCTCAGCTAAAGCTCTCTCCACAGCTCGGAGGGCGCCAGAGGTGTTTCGGGAAGTGGTTTCTGAAGTGAAGCAAGTCTCGGCTAAAGCTTTGCCCACAGCTCGAAAGGCCCCAGAAGTGGCGACTGAAGCGAAGCGTGGCGGGGAGGTTGCCTCAGGGATTGCAAAATCTGTCTACTCCAAATACGAGCCTGTGTCAGCTTGGCGCAAGCTCGATGCTGCCTACTACAGTAAAAAGTACATCAGACTGTACGTCGCACTGCTGAGAAGGGGTACAGAGTTGCGGCATATCTACCGTTGGTCCAACAGAGAGAATTGCCGAGGTAGCTGAATCAAGTCCTGCGTTTCCTGAGTAGGCGTGCTTCTTTTATGCTTTAACGTTTTCATTAGAATTTGGTGTTTGAAATAGTTGTTTGATTGCAAATAATAATAATAACTTGTACTGTATAAACTTTTTGTAGTAACACGCATATTCTAGGTACATAAATGGGAGAATAGATAATAACAGTACTGTTTTGGAACACGAGCTCAACTCATCCACCTCTCTTACACGATAGATCAATAAATCCAGTCCAGATGATGATCTTGTCTCAAATAAATTCGATCAAAGTGCCAGCAGTTTATTAACGGAGCTATAAAATATTCAGCTAAACAATTTCTAGCTCAAAGATAGAAAATTCATACATAAAACTAACAAACTCAGCGTCTGTGTGCATTTTTCTGTGAGAGCAACAAAAACATTCTCTTGCTTCTATCTGAAAACAATAGTAGAAATACCATGTCATAGAACTTATGATTCAAGGCACGGATGCAGATGATGCTTTAACGGTTAATTGGAGTGTTCATGCGCTCAACAATCTTGTTTACGGCATCACGGGACATCACCAACGTGTCATGCTGCAGAATGCTGTAGACGTTCAAACCCTGCAACATCATGGTCATGTCATGTAACAGCCATAAATGAATCGTGCATCTAACAAAAGTAGTAGAGAGATTATATGAAGCTTTTGTACTATTTACAATAGAATTGCAGCATGAAAAGAGAGAACTGAATATGCCTTGAACCCATACTTAAGAAAATAATATTACAAAGTCAGAAAGGCAATATTTTGATCATAAAAACAATCGTGTTACTGCTTCTTAGCAATGGCGTCACAGTTCAAGAAAAAGCATTGGCTGGCGTGAGAGTCGTGTGGTTGTTGAAGCATGTATACATCTATCCCTATATAAAACTCAAAGATATTATTACAACTTGTCACAATTTCAGGACAGGTTCCTGGATTTGTATGCATCAAATTTCTAGATGACAAATATTTGCAACTTGTGCCATATCATAAATCAACAACAAGCCCGTTATTTTTTAACAGTTAATGCTTAAGAAATATTTAAAAGAGTGAAAAGTAGAACTTACAATTGAGGGCAGTACGCTGACGTAATGCAAATTTTGTGTAGCCAGCTTCAGCTTCTCACCTATTGGGCCACCATCCACAAACAAAAGTTTTTTGGTATTTTCCATTTGACTGACGAAGTTCACAATATTCTTGGTCTTATGCGTAGGGACCTCCAGATCTTCAAAAATCAAAAGCTGTATGTTTTGTACAAGGTTCTCTAGTTACATACATATGACAGAAGTATCATCATTCAATTAAAGAAATATGGGAACCCAGAAAAGATGAGAAGAAAGCATAGAAACCTCAATGAAATCAATATTTAAGAATAGTGGCAGAGCACTAATCATCTCTCAAAAATCATTTTAGTCACCAGAAAACTTCTTGACCGTGTCAAAAATATATTTTGTTTCACTATGGTCATAAAGGTTTTCATTCCACAATGGATACGAGTAACTTTATGGAAGGACTTTTGACAAACAACTTAGAGGATAGGAAAAGTTCAGAAATTTCAAGTCATTCATCAATTCCCACAGGATTATTGAGCTAACAACTGAGCCAAGTATATGCGTTACAACTCTGCACCAGAAAAAAAGAGTTTCGTGATGGCAGAGTGAATCTGATGATGATAGTGACAACAATGGCTCAGACGCATTCTCCAAAAGTGCGTAGCTATGGTTATACTTAAAACCATGTAATATGCACAAACCATTAGGCATAGTGAACTGTAGCCAGATAAGCAAAGCTCGCCATCCTGGATATTATGACTTATGAGCAGATTTTTATGTATTTGCAAGGCTAAATCAAGCTTAAAATTTTCAACAGATATATCAAGTTCAACCCACCAAGATTTGACAAACTGATAGAGGGTAGGGAATAAGTTCAGAAGTTGCAGGGCAATGCATCAACTCACACAAGATTAGCGAGCCAAATAGTCACACTGATAAATTACAACTTTGCTGCACAAATAGTAGAGATGATGCTTTGGTTTTAAAAAATATTCTTGTAGGTTGTCAAGATACTGATTATTGTAAGCCTGCTTGAAGGAAGACAAACAATACGATTTTCTGGGCACACACACACAAATCTATGACCCACTGAAAGAGGTGTAAAGGGGTTTGAATATCACTACTGACTTCTTCAAAGGCTTATTTTTATAGGCCTCCAAGAAATCTTTGAAAGCCAGAGACATACTAATTACAAAATAAGAGACCAGAGAAGATTGAGCGTGACACAATTAAGAAATAGTAGGGGCAATGACCCAACCGTAATGCGAGTTCCAACATCTTGTTGCACATACATAATATTCAAACTCAATATAACAGTACTTTATTCCATGGACAATGAAAAATGAATGTGAATAAGGGCACATAAATGAAAGTTGAACAGCCCCAAATTAAGGATCGTGATACATGAAATAATAGCTATCATATGAACAGTAAAGGAGAGAGACTTGCCTTTCCTTCTGCTGCACGAGCTGACAAAGCAATCTTTAGCCCTAAACGCCTAACCTTCTTATTTAGCTTAAAAGCATGGCTTCGTGGCTTAGGGCCATGCATGACAGCACCACCTCTAAACTGTTACCATTAAATTGATTAAGGTCCTTGAAGCATCTTAATGTAAAAATTGATTGATCCAGCAAAGATCATAAATAAGCTGAACAGCAAAGTACCTGGGGACCACGCAATGATCCATGCCTTGCTCGACCAAGACCCTTCTGGTTCCATGGCTTTCTCCCAGTTCCACTAACCTCACTAATAGTTTTTGTTGAATGTGTTCCCTGTATGCCATACAATCAACATAACTACTACAGATGCCAATGTCTAACACCCAAATAACAACTAGCATTTTGCACAAAAATTAAATATGACAAACATTAGTCATTGACACAGAGAAATCATAAATAACATATAAGAAGCAGAACAAAATCACTTAGCCAAAAAGAAAGCAACATTAGCATCAACTCATACTGAAGCTCATACAGATAAAATTCATATATGAAACACCCCCACCTGCACACAATATCATACTTAATAACTATAACGAATTACAAGGGTAAAATTATATAATGTGAGTTTGAGCATACAAGGCATCTACCGTGTGGTGCACACAAATTGACGAATGACGAGAGTATTAACGAAAAACTATTTCATGCATAAACATCTAGTATAAATTGCATTTGATCCATATCAACTTTAAACTCAATGCCTATCAGGAAAATAAATATGCAAACCTGTTGCCGTTTTGCTAGCTGCCATAGTACAACACTATGAATAATATCCTTCCTAATTGGTACGTCAAAAACATCACCATCCAAAACCATGAGGCCTTTGTCTTCATTATGAAAATTTGTCATTGGCATTACCAAGTCCTGATAACATCCTACATTGCAACATGAAACACCACAATAAGATAATATGGCTTAACAATAATTAAGTATCCATTGAGTTCTCTTATCATAGGTTAATGTTTTACAATGGAATATATACTAGAGATGAAAGAAATGGAATATCAGAATCTGGAACAAGCTAAAGCAACCTCATTAGCCAAAACATATTCTACAACTAGTAATGTCATCCAAAGTGACACTACTACTTTAAATTCATCAAAACAATTTTCATGTCTTAGTCATACCTCTTGTACCCAGTGGTGGTGGTGTTACAACAGGTTTTTTCTTGGACAACAAATCAGATGGAAAAGAATCTTCACTGGATCCAGGAGTCGAGATTTTTGTAGAAAGCTTCCGGTAAGTAAAGAAAGCAGGCCCACCCTATATTGAAGTCCAAAACAATACAAGTCTATATCAAACACACTAGCAGGAGAAGATACAGATAAATCTATTGTAGCTAACATCTCCACTGTTAAGTAAACATCGGCCCTGAACAAGGTTTAAAAAGGCGGAAACGGGCCTCGAGGCGTTTTTCCTTTACCTTGAAGCAGTCCGAGGCATAGGCCTCAATATTTGGCACTAATAAATTCACAAAATATAATATAATCTAAAATATCTAGTTCAACATATCAAGGACCATATTAAAGAAGTCGTAATCTAGTTCAAATAAAATAACACATATCAAGGACCATATTAAATAAGTCGCGAACAATCAGACAATGAAAAAAATACTTGTTAGACACTTAGGCTCCATATCAACAACAGCAGCAAATTGTTAGACTCCATATCAATAATAACAGTTTCATTTCAACTTCAGAGAGCATCAACATCAGAGAGCATCAACAACAGCAGCAAAAATCTTCAAAGTTCAAGCAACTATATACCAACAGACTTGAAGCTTGACCGAGAGGACGGCGACGGAGACGGCAACAGATCATGCAAAAAGGGAGAAGGGTTTTTTAATTTTCCCACTTTTCTGAAGCTTAAACCCTAAAAATTATCTGATTTTTTAGGGTTTTCTTAGGCTTAAGCCTCACAGCAGAGGCGGAGAGGCGTGCACCTCGTGTGCCTCAGCTCGCCGTGAGGCGTACGTACCGGGACTGCCCATTGAGGTGTCGCTTCAGGTGCGGTTTTCCTCCGCTTCGCCTCGAGGCGTACACCTCAACCGATTTTAAAAACCATGGTTGCAATGAGGAAATAGACAGTGTGTTCCTGTGACATCATTAAGGATGTAATATTAAAACTACACTTCTTATGCATGCTGGAGATTTAATAGGGATACAAATCCTTGCTAGATTGTTTTGCTCAAGTTAAATGTACCTTGCATTCTAAGATATATGTTCTTATATATCAGGGTAAGCAAAAGTGCTAGGTCCAAGTTTGTGGCAAACCTAAAAACTATCCGCCCCAACTAATTCTCCAGAGTATAGGACCAAAAGCAAACCAGTAGAACAGATTGTTTCAGTTTGGATTTGCCCCAAACTGGATGTCATGTTTAACAAAACACACACTGGGACTGACAACTGGTGCATTGACTCCATTAACTCCACGCGTGAAGAAGAGGCTCTAGAAGCTGAACAAGCAACAGACGGAAGGTGATATAACAAAAAATATTCTTCATAAAATTTGTAGATTACAAGTACCTTCAAATTACTCAGCATCTTTACAGTTGCAGGATTGAAATATAGCTGCCCAAGAAACAGCACAATTAATACCATGACCTTAAACAAACAAAATGTCTAGTACTAGTAACAATGAACAGCTTCCATGCAGGAAATCACTGCACAATGACCAAAAAGATGTAAGAGAATAACCAAACCTGCATGGTGAACTTTAGATAGTTATTGATAGCATACAGAAATGCTGGAACAGCTAGAAGTACATTGTTCCGAGCAGCCTGCAGTGAAATGACAAGTTTGGTTCACAAGCCATTGAATCAAGATGACTATGAATATTCAGAATCCTGGAAATTTGCATCTCATAACCTAATAACAAAATAACTTAAATAGGGGTGATAATCATTAACCTAAAGAATGATTTTGATGGTAACCAATCTTCACTAAAGATAACCAGTGGTCCTATTGAAATGAATCAAATCTATTCACATAAAAATAATAGGAAAAAGCTCCCAAAACTGACTAAGCACAGCAGACAAAGAAAAAACATTCAAAATAAACAACCAAACATTACATGACACTGACAAAAAAATAGTAAATTCACATGAGAAAAAAGAAGATGCATTAGGATACTCAGAACTTTAAATTACCACCATTGTGTAGCAGCAAGTCTGTTTAAGTCTAGTTCTAGGAACCTTGCAAAAGGACTGAGCAACCAGAACCATTCAGAACAAGTCTAAGGCATAGTTTATCATATTTCAGTGAAGATGTAGAACATACGGACCGAACAGCCACATAAGTGAAAATTTCAAATATCACCAACTACATCACCCTGAATCAATGTCACATCTTAATTATTCTGCAAGTGGTTTTATTTAGAATGCAGCTAGATGTAACCTATAACAGATTTGAAACTAAAAACCTATACCCCTGTAACAAAGAGATTAGGAAAATGAATTTATATCTGATGAGGCTGAAGTATTCTTCTGCAACTTGTAGCAAACTAGAAGTACATTGAAATGGCAACTTTCAGTTAGCTAATGCCAGTACCATAACAAGTTTGTCCTGGTATTCTAACATATAATGCAAAATTGGCAGTAAGAAACCTACCTGCACAAGTGTGGAAAAGGAAAGAAGAGGTTTCTCTCCAACTTTTTGTTGCCTGGCCTACAGAATTAATCCAAGCTCAAAAACATGAATAGAAGTTCAAGTCCATCAAAAGATACTGTAAACATTGACTTTTGTGAATCTTCAATCAAGAAACATGGAAACTATCATTTAAGTAAGCAAAAGGTGAGATAGTAAAAAATACCTGGATCAAAAGCATAACAACTGCAAAGAAGACTTTCACTATCTCTGTCAAAAAGTTAACACTAACAGGACTGAAGTTGAACTTCCCATCCACCTTCGACATATAAACCAAAATAGGCTGGCACATAAAGAACAATAAACATGTCAGGTAACTATGAAATAGAGAGATGCGCGACAATAGTATGGCATCAGTTGTGGTCTTCGTGAACAATAGTGGATGAAGATATGACAAGGAAAATAACATCATACAATAATGAATTATTAATAAAATTGTACCCAAAACTAAAATGTTGGATCCCATGTCAGGCTAGGACATCACTCAAAAGGAAGTCAACTTGGTTTATTAGGAAAATGAATCCTCAGCTAAGGTAAGAACCAAGAGGCATAGAGAGCACACATGGTTTCTCAATTTCTTCCGTTAAATGTACGATATCACCTAGTGCATTTGTATGTCCATAGGTCAAGTTAATCCAAGTCTCAAGAACATGGAAAATTTAACTTAGTACAAATCTAAGTATACACAGAAGTAGGCCAAACCGAGACTTCAATGAAATAAAATCTTTTGACACGGGTGTACCACAAAGATATAGGACACAATATGCATACAGAACTGGGACATTCTCCCATCTTCTTTAAGTGGGCATACCAATCATGTATACCTTCAACATATGCATGTCTGAAGTATGCTCCATATCACAAGGAATGTTCCTTGCCGAACACAACACTTAAGGTGTCCATATAAAACACGATTACCTAACATACTTATAAGCAAAATACCAAGAATAGATGCAGAGTAGCGAAAATGTCAGCAAAATATCACCTGAAAACCAACTAGAATACAATCGCCTGCGACCAATAAGACGTTTAGGACACGTTGCTTCAATGATACCATGCTCTTGTGGCAGTCATAAGCCTTTGAGATAGCGCTGGTAGATGGGGACATTACCCTTGAACGACAAACACTGCACTCTACCATTGTGTTCTTCATATATTTGCCCCCAAACTGTGCCACACTACATTACCACTCTACAAAATCAAGACCTACAGAATCAACGAGAAGAAAAGTAGCGACTTTAACATTAATCTGCCACAAGGTCACACAAATTTGTAAGAATGCAAATACATACAAATTATAGTAAAAAACTACTATACAGCACAGAATCCTTAAAAAAAACTCCGGGAACATAAAAAAAGCTAAAACCTGGAAGGCCAACTGACTGAGTAAAATAAAAGCAAGAACTGTTATTGTACATTCTACATTTCCAACTGAGTAAACCAGTATTCTTTTCCTGCATTACCTCAGTAACCAAACAGAAACAAAACAAAACAAAAAACAGTGGAAACTATGGGAAAACTACCAATAAATCTATAATGCAGAAAATAGCAACAAAAGCTGATAAAATTCAAGCAGATCTCTTCCTCGTAGCATAAGATTTAACTTTTTTCAATAAAACTAAAAGAGCTGCACCTCCAATCAACTGAAAATAAGAACCTAAAACCCATCATTATACATTAGATCGCAGCACAATCGAGCTCTAAAACAGCAAAAATGAAACAACGATTACATTTTCCTCACCTACTGAACCGTCCCGGCAGCGAACATTTTCCAGGATAGTCGGTTCGTCGCCGGAACTTAAGCCGCTCTCTCCAATCTGCTTCAGAATCAATTCCGGTGAGAGAATGATGCGAGAGGATATGAAGAACCCCAAGGAAATATTAATGGTTTGTTTCGATTTTTAGTTCATTTATTTTTATGTATTTTGTTCCTTCCTATTCACAACACAACACGATTTGGTTATTTGGTTTGGTATTCTTCTTCGAGTTCTGATTGAGAGGGAACAGAATCACCGACACTTGACTGGTGATGGAATGAACTTGAGTCAACGCCTAATCCGGAAACGTACGTGGCGAACCGTGAATGGTCTGTGATACCAACGTTGAAAGTAGTTGGTGATTAAATCATACTCTATTTGTATCCTTATTTATACACTTCATTTTTCTATCATAATTTTTTATTGACATTTTAAATTTAAATGTTAATGTTTACATAATTAAAAAGAATTCTGATCACCACCTGATCGCTAGATAAAAACTCACACTTAACCACCATATAAGTAAGTTTTGATAATTAATTTCCTTATGTCTCTATTTTTGTATGCAAAACATATGGGTCATGAATAAAATCATGGGTATAAACGTAATTTGCTTCCCTGTAATATGATCAAATAGTGCAATAAAACATAATACACTAAAAGTAAGATATGGGAAAGCTTTTGAGCTGCCTGGTTGCACAGATTGCCCAGGACTTGCTCTGCACTTGCCATCTCAAAACTCAATAATGTCACAGTACTCAGAATTTATGCCCTTAAGAGCTTGACAATCAATTTTTTTGTTGGACAGCAGTTGCACCTGCAAGCAGTTGAAAGCATGGAGTCGAATTAGTAATTCTATATATGCATTCCTGATACAAACACAAATAGCAAATTGAACTATCGGTCTAACAATGAAGCAATGATGCAGAGACGGCATGTATCAGGCTGCAGAGTAAGATACATCGCAGACAGAGGAGGTATTTCGGACGATCATAGTTAATGTAGATAAGAGAAATAGAAACAACTCATAAGTTGCATTTAACTGAAATATTTATGCAGTGGCCTACAGAACATATTTTGCACAGAGGAAGGAGTTCTCGTTCCATAAGAAACTGGGGCACATTAATTGGTGGACATTTCCACCAGGATACTAAAACGAACACCTTTTATGCACATTATGTAGACTATAGAAACTGAAAGATGCAAATGGTAAGAACAAAGAAAATGAAACGGCATATAGGATTACATTATAGTAAAACGTATATCTTGTGTTCCGTCAGGGTCAAACTATTGTGCCAAGGAGCCCCTGGTGAGATAACTGGATATTGACATTGCATTAAATTTCAGTGACTATTTTGAAGTTTGAGACCTAACTAGCTTTAACATTTGAAGTATCTAGGATCGGAGATTATAAGAAATACCAAATTCACAATGCATGAATATACTCATTATACAATGAATCATGATAAGGCTAATTGGTACTTTTATGTTAAAGAAGATATAAATGACAGTTTGACGATGATAATTTATGTGCAAATCAAGGAGTCCTTAAGGAAAACATAAAATGAAGCCACACCTTCAGCATAATGTTTCATGTTTACTCGATTGAATTTTAAAAAAAAATCACCTTGGGTTGTTGCATCAATTTACACTGTCAATCATGCCACCATGAATCATGCTTGCTATTGTCATTAAGCAGGCTCAGCTCACACCTTCTTCCTTAACTTCAACTTCACTTTTTTCTTTCTGCACAGATCTTCTATGGGTTTGGATTTGGCGCACATATTCTGCCACTAAGACATGGAACTTGGGAGCAAGCTTACTAGAAGAGTTAACGTTCAGGCCTGCTCTCTTCAACGCTCGAGTGACATGTTTCTGAGCCTTTTGAAAATGGACAGTGCAAAGAGTAGGTTGGATGGATCTCAGAATTGGCTTTCCACATGTAATATTTCCTGCCTGAGCACTATAATGCACATCCAATCAATCAGAATTAATGTCAGTTAGACTAATTGCAAAAAAAGGTGATATCTAACATTAATCATGAATGTGGAGTCAAACAGTTCCAGCTAGCAGAAAGCCTCAACTACAACTAGAAACAGAAGCCATTTTGTCAAAGCAATGTTTAAATATTCCCACATCTTTTTCACGCCATATGTTGAATATTGTAAATACACACTGTGGGGCATAAGATTGATCTCTAACACATCAAAGTACCACTCAGTTTATCTAATACAACTTGTCTCAACTAATGTGTCTTCCATGTAGAGCACATCATTCTCAAATCCATACTGTATAAGATAAAATACCAGAATATACCATTATGTACCACACTCAATATAGAGAAGCTTTGTATTGTAGATTATATTTCTGCATTTCCTAATATACATCCTAGAAAATTTAATACCAAAAGAAGGATCATAACCCCATACCATCCAACAATACCCTTCCTAGTGTCATTTTTCTACTCTTTTACTTCACATCACGATTTTATGTTCTAGTAAACACCACAAATTTGTCTTTGCTAACGGAGTCCTTGGGCACGTTAAGAGCAGTGCTACAATTATCACAACAGCAATCATGGGCACACGGGTACAACACCAACAGTCTGGATCAGTTAGTCGCAGCAATCAGAATGTTAGATAAAGCTCTAGAACAGGCTAATATTCAGATACCCTCTTCGACAATAAGGTCAATGCTTTGTTAAACTATTATGTGATAGAAGCTATTTTCTCCATTTTTTCAGTTCAGCACAAAAGAGAAGTATTCGATAAGGGGGAAGAGTTCATCAAGTTAAAACAAATAAAACAAAACGCAATAGCAAACCAAACTTAATGGTATAATTTGCCACTGAAAATCTCAACTTGTATGCATAGATAATTACACTATAGTAAATACTTAAGAACGCTAGAGAATTTACCAATTAAACAAGAACCCATTTCAGAAGTCCCTCAAATCTCTATCCACATAACCAAAACCCACCTCATCTACAGTAGACATAAATTCAACTGCAGAGCAGTACACAGTCCCAAAGCAAACAACAATTCAATATTTCAGAACACATTGACAACTATATAAAATTCAACCCACTGACCCCCAAAGCAAAATTCATTCAAATGGTTTCAAATTCTACCTCTTGATAATATAAGAACAAGGAATGTAAAGCTTCTGCTTTGCATCTGATAGGATATGGAGATGACAGAATTTAGTCAAAGCCATGGCCTTGAGCTTACACCCCACAAACAAACACCGGTTGTTACTGCTCCTGCCATCCACACAATCATTCCTATTACCAGCATTGCCGCTGTTGTTGTTCTCTCCGGTGCCTTCAAGGCCATTTTCTCCGCCGGCATCTGGGTGGACGGCGATGTTATCCTCTTTGAACGGGCTTACACCGTACTTCCAGTAGTACTGCCTGTACTGTCCCTTGACCTCCTCCATCAGAGCCCAGTAGTGGTCTCTGTAGCATCTCGAGAGCCGCTTCAGGTTGCGGGAGCGCCGCCGAATGACCTCCGCGCGCGTTAGGTGGGACGCGCGCGAGAGAGCCAGGTCTTCCTGGGAGGGTGTGAGCGCGGCGGCGGCGGTTTCCGATGCCGCCAAGGAGGTTGGATTAGGGTTTTCCTGATCTGCGGCGGCGGTAGGGTATCTGGGCAGCTTGGAGGTGGAGGGAAGGTATTGGGACTTGGGAACTGAAGCCATGGAAGAGAGAGAAAGTTGTAGAGAGAGATTTCCCGACAAATTTTAGAGAGAGAAACTTGGCCCAGCGATGTGATAATACTAAATGTGAGATGGGATACGTAAACGCGCAACGCCAGCATGTGAACACTACGCGCGCAACACAATTGCTGATTGCTGAACTATGTATCACTTGTTATAAGAATGTTCCCTAAACAGATTGCATTTGCCTCATAGTTTCATGCATCTATCCGCTAAATTGTACAAGAGTGTTTGAAAATGATGATAGTAATATATCAGATCCTATCAGTCTTCATGAAACTGATCCTGACTACTGGACTTCTCGTGCTGATGAGACTTACTGCCATGTTTCTGGCGCCGGTGAGAGCGTTCTTTGTCCCTGGAGCTCCTTTCATGGGAGTACTCTTCCTTGTCTCTGCTCCTTTTGTGATGACTTGCATTCCCATCCTCGTTCCTGTAGCTTCTTTCACGAGGTTGCTCTTCCTTGTCCCTGCTGCTCCTTTTGCTATGGCGTTCTTCTCTTTCCATTCCCCTGGATCTCTTCCTGTGGTGGTGTTCTTCCCTGTCCGGGGAGCTCCTGTCTTCTCTCTCCACGGTGGTCTTGTCTCTGCTGCTCCTTTTGCTATAGGGATCTTCTCTTTCCCTTTCTCTGGATCTCTTTCTATGGCTGCGTTCTTCCCTGCCTGGGGAGCTCCTGTCTCCTCTCTCCACGGGAGTC
>JAYMTO010000199.1:0-14690 GCA_036898065.1 California macrophylla | reverse complement strand
ATATGATTGAATTTTGAAAATAAAAATATTAGTTATGATATATTTATAAATCAAAGAATGTTGGGAGATTTACATGATCAATATTAGGGATGCTAAAAAATAATCGGAAATTAGAAATCGTCGGATAAAAATTATAACCGTAATCGTCGAATAAAAATTGTAATCGTAATCGTCGGATAAAAAAAACGTGGTTAATCGGATCGAATTTTTTTTTTTCTTCAAAAAATTGGACCGCCGGTTCGTTTTCGGTTCTGGAAAACAGAATTGCCGGTCAATCGGTAAAAAATCGAACTGCCACATGTCATCTTCTTATTGGCCCACATGTCGGAGCCTCGTCGTCCCACGCGGCCCGCCCTCAAGCCGCCGCGTCTCTCCTCCAAAACGCAGCGTTCAACCTCGGCTTTTCTTCGGCTTTGCAAAATAGAAATAAAACCCTAACCCTGTGAAGCGAGAGAGAGAGCAATTGAGCTAGCCTAGGGTTTCATTCCTCGTCTACATTGCTCTCTAGGGTTTTAGCTCCCACCAATATCCAGATCTTGTTGCTCGTTCCCGATTTCATCTGATTCTTCTCCACGGATTCGAGATTCATCGAAAATGTCTATCGATATTCTCAGTGACCGTCAGTCCGGCTAGGACGTTTGCACCCAAAACGGTACTTAAAATTTTCTTATTCAGCTTTTCTATGGTTTCTAAGCAGAAAAGGAGTGGAATCTAAGCAGAATCAGTTTTCTCAACTACCAAATGCTTTTATTATTATTATTGTTTGTCTTGAAAATTTTGCTTGTTAATTATTACAGTTGTGGCATGTCAAGCGGTCTCCAACATCGGGAAGGCCTCCCTCGGTCCGGTGGGGCTCGACAAGGTATCATCGATGTTCTTTTTTAGCTTTGTGATTTGAAATTGTTTGATGTATTGCAAAAATGTAGTATAATATGATAGATAAGCAAGGTATACTAAAAATTGGATAAATGATGAGTATGTCTGGGTATGCTTGTGAAGATGAAGTTAACAAGCTTGCTGAATAGGCAGATGAGTTCCTTTTCCATTAGTTATTGAATTTGTAGGTTTATTCACACTTTATATAACACTGTGGTTTAGGGTAAAAATATATCAAGTAGCTTACATGTTTTGGTATGTATGGAAATACACAAGAATTTAACAAGCATCATCAAAATTTGGTGTGTACAAGGATTCCAATTCCTCTTAGTTGTTATAATTATGTACTGGCATAATGACATGCATTCTAGCCACCCTTCAAGGTCAACTCAACGTAGAATCATGTTTTTTTTGCTATTCTTCAATTCTACCTGTTATTTCATATTTGCCTCTTTATTTGTGGTTGTGGTATATATAACAAAGAACCGACTAGTAAATTGTATGTATTTTTAGAGAGCATTTTACCTGCATGGAAGAATGTAGTATTAACTTCTCTCGTTTTGATGATTGTGTTTGTTCAGATGTTAGTTGATGATATTGGTGATGTAACAATCACTAATGACGGGGCTACCATACTCAAGATGTTAGAGGTTGAGCATCCAGCTGGAAAGGTAGTATTGGCGACTTATGGCGAATGTAAAGCATATATTCTCTATCTGAAATATGGATTAATGTTTGCATGTATTCATTTTGTGTGGAGTATAGGTGCTTGTGGAGCTGGCTGAATTTCAAGACCGAGAAGTAGGGGATGGGACGACTTCAGTGGTCATTGTAGCTGCAGAATTGCTCAAGGTAATATGTCCTTGGTGTGCGTTTATGTTATGTTGACCAGTGTGTTTCATTTCTATGTACTTGCTGATGTTTAATAATTAATATATATGCATGCTCACATATATTTGAGAATTACAATGTAGTGATCTATTATGCATTTTCTCATATTTGCAGAGAGCAAATGATCTTGTGAGAAATAAGATTCACCCAACTTCTATAATTAGTGGATACAAAGTAAGTGTTCTAATAATTAGGTTTATGTTTGCTAAGGTGGAGATTCATATATATTTCTTTCTGATAGACATTTGGTTATCACAAGTAAATTCTCCCATATTTTTCATGTTATAGATATTGACAAACTTGTTTCTCTTTTGAACAGCTTGCTATGAAGGAAGGATGCAAGTATATTGAGGAAAAACTTGCAATGAGGGTAATTAACTTCTCAATCAGATGTAATTGCATTTTACCCCAAAGTAGATATTCTGCCTCCTTCCTTTTTTTAAATTCTTTGTTGTTGTGCGATTTAATTATATTGTGAATGAACAAATGAATCTGCTAGTGACATTTATTGCTGCTTATAGATGTGGCATTAATCTCGTGCTATTGTGCTCTCAGTAATGGTGGCTAGTTATGTTCTTATTATTTCCCTTTATGTTTATGTTTGTATACATGTTTTTTCAGGTTGAAAAGCTTGGAAAGAATTCACTCGTGAACTGTGCCAAGACAAGCATGTCCTCAAAGTTGATAGCTAGTGACAGCGACTTCTTTGCAAACTTGGTAAGCAAATTGATTAGTTAAGTGTGTTATTTTTAATTCTTCAAGACTATTATTTTTTGTAAATAGATCGTTTGTGCTATTAGTACTGAAGCAGTTTAGTTTTTTCCCTAAAACTATTACTTCAGTGTGCTAGAGTCATGTTTTCATGCACCATTAACATTAGGGTTCCTATTGCTCAAAAGCAATAAACTGTACTAATTTGTCATGATGTTTGGCCCATTCGACCACTATTTTGTGCTTTTGGTTTTGTTACTCATTGCTTTGTGATGGTTAAAGAAGTTGCTGTTTTAGACTTGGATATGAACAACAATTTTCTTTTGTCTAGGTCGTTGATGCAGTTCAATCAGTAAAAACAACTAATCCTCGTGGGGAGACTAGATATCCTATCAAGGTACATAGTTTCTTGACCTGTAGTCCTTGCAGTTGTTATTTACCGTTTGATGTTGACAATGTCCTGATCTTTATTTGTACACATTGTTGCAGGGCATCAATATTCTTAAAGCTCACGGAAAGAGTGCGAGGGACAGCTACTTGTTGAAGGGATATGCTCTAAATACAGGCCGTGCAGCCCAAGGAATGCCTACTCGAGTTTCACCAGCAAGGATAGCTTGCCTTGATTTTAATCTTCAGAAAACCAAGATGCAGATGGGTGTCCAGGTCTTGGTTAGTGATCCAAGGGAGCTTGAGAAAATTCGCCAGAGGTAATAAATGAATTATCCTTCACATCTTCTGCGATCTTTTGCTGTGACATCACTTTTATTTGCTGGTGTCTGTGTATATATGACTGAGAGTAACAGTGTATTAGGTGTTGGATGCTTTGGTTGACATTCATCTTTCAACAGACACAATGGAGGTCATTCAAGTGTGACCTTGATGATTGTTTTTGCTAGTGCAGTCTAAATAATACGATTACCTCTTAAGAAAAGCATGAGTCCTAAGCTTTCATCTCCTTACATCCTGATGGTTCAGTTCAGTCGTCTATGCAGATGTTATTACTTTTGCTATTCCATTTAATAATCAGTTAGCAGTTGGAATTTAACGTTTTAGATTTTAATGAAACCTGGTGCAGTATGCTCCTATCAGGCAGAGTCATTTTAATTCATCTCCTCCTAAATGTACATGTGAGTACATATGGGTGGCCTTGAACATGCACAAAATTATTAAATCCACTTGTAAGCAAGCAAAGTGTGTACTGGTGGTTAAATTCAGTGGAGCTGAGTTGAGATCCAAATTCAAACTCCATGTTGCGACACGCACTGGTTATATTCAGTGTGTAGCCATTAGGTGCATCTTTAGTGACTATTAATTGATATTGTATTTCAATATTTACTTTTCTTAGGCTATGGAAATTTCAGTTGCTAAACTGTTCACTGTGTAGATGCCAATATAGTCTATTTTTATTGATTTGAGATTAATTGGCTAGAGCGCAATTCTCATAAGTTGTGAATTCTCCTAACATCCTTGAGATGCTTGGTGTTATTAGTTTGTTTAAATGGTGAAACTCACTTCTCATTTGCAGAGAAGCTGACATGACTAAGGAGCGCATTGAAAAGCTTCTCAAGGCTGGGGCTAATGTTATCCTTACAACAAAAGGAATTGATGATATGGCTCTCAAGGTATGCTACTAATTTATGGTTTATTTATTTTTAGTAAGTGGCCTGTCAAATCAAGTTACTGTGAGCAACTAATAAAACAACAACTTATCCATTTCCCCAATCAATTACGGGTTCTGTGAGCAACCAATGTGGATTGTATTGATGTAAGACAGAATTATTTCTGGACCATGTTGAAATGATCCATGATGCATATTGATGTATGCATAGAGACTCTGGAAGTGGTTATGTAGGATAAGGATTTGTTATTTGTGATGTTTGCTAATGTTTGGGATATATGATTTATGTCAGAGTTGGTCTGGGCATCAGTTTTATTTTAGCTTTTATCTAAATGTTACTCTTAAAATATTAAAAGTGATGCCACTCAGTTGCTAATAACATATTACTGTCAACTGTTTGTTCAGTACTTTGTTGAGGCTGGGGCAATCGCTGTCAGACGTGTCCGGAAAGAAGATATGCGCCATGTTGCTAAGGCAACTGGTGGAACTATGGTATATCTCTGTCTACATTCAAATTGATATTCCTATCATAGTGTAATTCTTAAGTTATAACATCATGGAGTGTTTAATGTTCTTTTTCTTTGAGCACAGTTAACTATTCATAGAGTGGTACTTGATGTTAATATTATGATTAATTTTGCTCTCTTCAAAATGTTTATCTTTATGATTGGAACTTGAAAAAACTAGATATTTGCATTTTGGGTGTAGGGGATAGTACCATGGTAGGAGTCATCCAACCACAACTATATGGGTCTAACTGATTGCTTCATATTCACCTCCTTTTGCAATGAGATCAATCTTTCCCTTGTCTAGTTAACTTTTTATCAATTCAGATGTATTTCATGTGTGGATTGTTAAAGATGTTGCTGTGTGTTCATTTTCTCATTAACTACTGTACCATTTTTAATTACTTCTAGTATGGTAATTAAAGGAATATATTGCATGCATTTCTAGTAGAGGGTTATGGATGCGTTTGTAGTGAAAACAAGTATGCTAGAGGGTATTCACATTCTAAAAGTTCACTAACCAAGAGTATTGCTTTATTAATGATGACGTGCTATCAAACCTTGTCAATAGTCAATCACATGATAAACTATTTGATTTTCTTAATATGCCAGTTTATCTAGAATATTGTGCCTAAAAGTTTGTGGCATGCAGGTTTCATCATTTGCTGATATGGAAGGAGATGAAACTTTTGATTCATCACTCCTTGGGTATGCCGAAGAGGTTGTAGAGGAGCGTATTGCTGATGATGATGTGATATTGATTAAAGGAACCAAAACTTCAAGTGCAGTAAGTGTTTTACCTATCCCAGATTCTGTGATCACTTGCATTGTTCTAACACTGAAGAAATAAAATACCCACATCTGCATAGATAGTTGTTGGAATGTTGGGTGATGAGGATAAAAATGGATAAAAGAATGTCCAAAACTCCCTTCAATGATAGTGTTTAGGCTTACCTTAATTATGTGCAGCAACAGTTTGATGAGAATAGTAGAACAAAAAAGTTACCCCTTTCTTGGATTTTGAGGTTATGCTTTTCTTACACTTGGATAATTTTTATGCATATTCAGACAGTAGTTTTCTTGATTTGCACTTGTTCAGGTTTCTTTGATTCTTAGAGGGGCCAATGACTATATGCTTGATGAGATGGAGAGAGCTCTTCATGATGCTTTGTGCATTGTTAAGAGGACCCTTGAATCCAATGCGGTATGTTGAATATGCATTATGAAATTGTGCTTGTGTTTAGTTTGGAAATTGAACATAGTTTATTATTTTCTATCATAGAATTCATGACCCTTGTGTTTATATCTACTGTGAGATTGAATTACCGAAATCTGATATTTAAATGCAATTTGTCCGTGTTTATATGTACCCATGATTTAGAGTGTTCTACTCTTTATTTATGTATTGGATATTAGGTCGTAGCAGGGGGTGGTGCTGTTGAAGCTGCTCTCTCTGTGTACTTGGAATATCTTGCTACAACTTTAGGTTCTCGGGAACAGTTGGCTATTGCAGAATTTGCCGAATCCCTACTGATCATACCAAAGGTTATACTGTACTGGTTGCTTGGATTCTTCATTTTCCGTCATTTATTTTTGTTGCTTATAAACATGAGAATATCCATTGCAGGTTCTTGCTGTAAATGCAGCAAAGGATGCAACTGAGTTGGTTGCAAAGCTTAGAGCTTATCATCACACAGCACAAACCAAGGCAGACAAACAACATTTATCTAGGTAATTGCATACCTCTGCTTACATATTCTTTTTCAAATTTCTCTTTATCCATTCCCCTCGGCAATCAAGCACCAACTCAATTTGTTGGTTTCTGTTGCAGCACGGGACTGGATCTTGTGAAAGGAATTGTTCGCAACAACTTAGAAGCTGGAGTAATCGAGCCAGCCATGAGCAAAGTAAAGATAATACAGGTAAAGAGCATATAATATAAAAAGAAAATGTTTCAAAATAGTCCCTAAACTGTCTACTTTGTTTCAATTCCGTACCTGAATTTAGTCTTATTGCAGTTTAGTCCCCCAACTGCCTAGATTGTTAACTTTGTTTTGTTCCAATAGGAACCATCCAAACTGATCCCGATTTAGTTATTGTGTTTGTCTGCCGCATTGTAGTTCAAGGATTGAATCGGAACAATTTGGATAGTTCAAAGACTAAATTAGAACTAAACACAGCTAAAGGGATTCAAATTGGAACAGTTGAGGAACTAAATTGAAGTTAAATGAAATTCAACTAATTCGGAACAAAATGGATAGTAAAGGAATTGTATTCAATTTAATACTAGCTATACTTATCTGTTTTCTGGATGATATGCACTACAGTTTGCAACCGAAGCTGCAATTACAATTCTCCGAATTGACGACATGATCAAGCTCGTCAAGGATGAAAGTCAAGAAGAGTAGGTATTTCTTTATCAGCTCGTCAAGGATCTCTCGATTGACCTTGACCATCCAAGTTTTCTCTTTTTATCACCATCTTCTTTTGTGGTTTTATGACTTCAGTGCCCGAATCATTTCTGTATGACAATAACTTGCAGAAAAGATCGTCTCATTGTGTTCTCTAGTGTTTACATGTGCAAAAGTGTGTTTTATCGTTTGGTGTATTTTATCATAGTGATTCATGATGTTTTGTGTGGAATTGATGAAGTACATGTTTTAATTTATGAACCATTTACCTTCTGATTAGAAGTGTCTAAAACGATTTAGACAAGTTACATTAGAATAGATCAAAGTTTACGCATTAAGAAATTGAAACAAAATTCAACAAAATTAATAATGAAGTCACAGAATCAGAATCAGACATAGACAAGATGTAATAGTTTCTTTCTAAATAAAATCAAAGTGTATTGTATGTGATCACATTTCGGAAACTAGATCAAAACAGATAAGCTATACATCAGACCATCCAAGCTACAGAAGCTGTTGATCAAAGTAGAGAGAGTGGTTACATTGGGAGGGAACCAATCCAACTTCCGAGAAAGAGAAATTACTTCACCGTAACATCCCACTCGTTGAAGGATCCTCAAGAGCTTGTTGAAAGGAGCGATCGAAGATTGCGATACTAGCAAATCGTCCAACAAGAAAGGGCTTGATTCCGAGTTTGAACACCATTAGAAATAGTACTGCGAGGCACAGATTTGAAAAGTTGATCGACAAGCACTAATGTTGATGGATTGGAACAGTGAATCCAAGTACCTCTCTTCTCCCCAACGAAACAACACAGCTTCTCAATCTGCTCATCCTCATCATTGCTTTGCTCGATCAAGTTTCACTTCCGCCGCCCCTAGCCTCAATTTTTTTACTTGTTCTTGTCTTGGAAAGTACTATGCTACCCATCTAATTAGTTAGGGATAATTCATCTAATTGCGATAATTGTACTTTAATATCTCAACGTATTGCACATAACTCACTCTAACTAAAAAATAGATTTCAACATACCGAAGTTTAAAAAATGATGAAAATGTTATTGATCTTAATCTCGAAAAATATTATTTTTTATCAAAAAATATTTTGTTTAGATGTAGAAAATAGTTGAGTGAAGGTAAAATAATTCTTTAAACGATGAAAATATTAAATACACAAAAAATGATATTTTTCGAGATTAAAGGGCATTTTAATCATTTTTTAAACAAAAAAATAGTGAAGTGTCACAAAAATAAAATTGAGTACCAAAAAAGTTCACTTTAAATGTAGAGACAGTGATGTCTAAAACGTATATACTTCGCAATGATAAACTATATTTATCCCAATTATCTAATAATTATTCATTGAACATCTTGCATAAAGACCCTACATTTTCATGTAAAACTATCCTGAAACGGAAAGCAAAATAACTAAATATTTAACTCGCCCTTTTATCCACCACCAATGTTAGGCGGATCAAAAATCATGGAAAAGCATGATAGAATCGTCAAGTTTCACCAGCGACGATCCCATCAGAACCTTTATCTTATTTAATCGCTGAACTTTAGACCTTGTTGGCTCAACCATTTTCTTCTCCTTTGGGAGATCCAAAATCTGATAATACATTACCACAACCGTCCATTTAGTACAAAACGAAAGACAAGTTTGACATAAGACAAGTTTAAAAGACAAGGTGGCAAAAGAAGAGAAATTTGTGTAATACGAACCTCCTTTTCTCGTTCCCATTCATCTGCTACTCGTATGGTCAAATTTAAGGCAGCGTGATACATTTCATCTAGGACATGCTCATAGACAACATCTTTTTTCACTCTCCACAGCAAGAACTCCATATTTTTACTCTCACCAAGACTTAATTTCTGTCCAATGGATTACACGTCATCGTAAAGATGGAACTACGAGTGCGTGAACCATATAATCCAATTTTATGTACACAATCACGAGAAGTGGTTTACCTCCATTTCCAAATAGTCATCCTTCCACAACCTAGAAAGGAAGTTGGTTGCATCCTTCTTTTCAACAAATGTGTTATCAGAGATCTGCAAAACAACTGGTCTTAACAAGAATGTGTACAAATGACATATAACTTCTGTTCCACAATATGTTAAAAGACACATGAACATGTAGATTCAGGCCAAAAGTTCAGACACATGAACATGTAGAGTCTACACGTAGAATTACCTTGCTAGTCTCAAGTGGGTGACTGGATTTTGAGAGTAACCTGAACATTCTGTAGGCATCCTTTCCATACCTTTTCAGAACAATTGATTCTACCTGCAGAATGGAAATTAAATTAGACATCTATAATTATGAAAGACAGCTGACTCAGATTTTAAAAATATCCTTTAAATTACCTCATCGGTTTGAGCGAGTTCTATAATGTTCCTCAAATCTGTGCAGAAAACGTGGAAGTGAATTAATTATTAGCAGCCAAGAATAATTCAAAAGAATGAAAAACTCATATAGAGGGCAAGGTTCGCAGTATTTGCAGGAATAAAATGGACAAGGAAGAGAAGCAAACATTACTGAGGCTATAAGTGTCATCTTTCCCTCGAGCGACACCCATCTGATCTAGGCAAGCTCTCAGACGATCTAAGGTCATGGTTCGACCAGCTTCACTCTTCATCACCTCTTCAAATATGGTATCAAGGGTCAAAGGAGCTGCAAATTATAATATTTTAAAAAGTCAGGTGGCATGAGACATTGATAGCGGAGGAAAAGATGAAATATCAATTATAATTATAGTTCATTATCAATATTGCTTCAAATTTTCCTTTTATCTGTTTCCAAATCAGCACATCAACTTAAGAAATATAAATTATCTGACAACTGCATCCAAGAAGTCCCCTACAGCATTCCTAAGAATCAATTTGTGCAATCATATATATATATATTTGGTTCTTCCATTCAAATTTACCAATCATTAGTTACACATTCCAGTACTTGTAAAATACTAGTGATCACACTCCAAGGTACAGGAGTCCACAGACTATTCCATATTAAATGTACAACCAGGTTAGCTCCAATAAGCACCATTAGGCTTATGACCAAATTGCAGTTTCATGGTCACATCGGCACTTAACAATAGGGTCCGAAAGTTAACATCACTGGTTGGACCATGCACAATCAGCAGCTTAATCTAGTCAGCCTCCACACTGTGAATGACATGGCATGCTACTCCATACTACAATTTGCCTAGAACAATGTATAATCAGTAGTGCAAATCTAGTTCTAGTAAGTTCTCAGAATAGATGGATGTTTGGTTGATGGCATGTTTGCTTCAAGGATCTTGACTTGTTAGTACACTTCAAGTATGATCTAGTTTCCATTTTGTATAGACAATTCTATGAAATGTTAAGGCATTTTCCTCACAGGAAAACACTTGGGGCAATCATCTGACAAATCAGGTTACCTGTGCATTCCATCTTCACTTGGTGCTCAGTACTTCTGCTGGCCTCCAACATTGCACTTGCAACAGTGGCAACTCCATCATCCATTCGTGCTCTAATATTCTCAATGCAAGCCTAGATGCATAGACAAAATCATCAGCTCAATATCCAGTAATAACAAGCACATAAGTAGATGATGATGTAGGAGATTTAGTTCAATTTATGTCATGTCGACTCATCAGTGTCAACAGTATCAAATGAAACCATTTCAGATAATCCTTGTTTGGTGCTTAACATCTAATGAACCACACATTACCAATCAGTGTTTACCTTTAGTAGGGCTAACACAAGAAAGGAAAAAAAAGTGTTTTCCTGTCCTTTAAACATCAAATTACAAGAAAGTGGCAACAACGCGAAAGGGTAATTTTAAATCACAATAAAGTAACCAATGTATTCTTGTGAAGTATGATATTTTGCAAGTAGAAAAGTTCATGAGAGCATTTCTCAGGGTTAAGCCACCATAAAGATGGGATGAGCATAATGTGTGGTTTAATCTGATACAAATAAAAGAGATCACTAACAATCCCAATGCATTAAGAAGCAAACAAACCTTGTGCCTCAGACGACGGGTAAACTCCTCATAATTAGCCCGCCAAATAACTCGTTTCTCATCTGTAGTATCCTTCTGATGCGGCTCAAAATCACCATATTTGCGCTAGAGAACGAAACAAGAAACAATACATTAGCATGGGCAAACCAGTTAATTTTGAAGGGAAAGAATGTTGTGCCAACCTTCGCTCCAACACTAGTTCCAAGGGATGGATTGTTGTCATTGTTATCTTCATCGACATTAACTTCATCTGTTATGAGAGAAAATCTTTTTGCATCCATAGGAATTGCTGCCTCAATGACACGTTGCTCTATGGATTTTGGCGTTGTAAATGCTACCTGTCATCATTAAGAGAACATGAATGAATCAGAATAACTGTGTACACTATACTATCTCGTGGATAGCAGAAGAACAAACTTCATCTACAATCCCAGAAAATGTTAATTACTAACAAAACTTGCAGGGTACTAATGTTCTTGTGTTTTTATGAAGATATGGTACACGTATTCAAGATTTATAACGCTATTTACATTCTATTTTCTGCCAAAAACTAGTCAAATGCCAAACTGAAAAGTAAAATAATAGTAAGAGATTCAATCCCCATATGATCTTTAACCAAATAATTAGTGTTGCCATCGTCTATTGGACTAAGGAAATTCATTGGAATATCACAAGAAAGCAATCTATAGATGGCATAATTCTGAGTAGGAGACAGTTACTTCACGTCTTCAAGCAAATGCCAACACCATGGTGACACCTCATACAAACACAATCTCTAGGTAGAAGCCTAATTCATCGAAAGAATAGTTAAAGAGCATGTTACTTCCAGCAATTGTAGACACTGAGTGACTGCATCACCTCATACATATATTGAAAGAGGTAAACTTATAATTAACACGGCAGAAAATATTCGTCAAAAACTCAAGATCCTTATAGGCATGAATCTATAATTACCTTTGAACCTCGCCTCTTTGGAAGTTCTTCAGTTGGAGAAACTTCAGGTTCAGGTGCAGGGCAGTGTTCAACAAAACGGGCAGTCACAAGGCTACGTAAATGATCTCGTACAGCATCCTGAATTGCACAATTTCCTGTAAATTATTTGATAATAATTAATATTCTAGTAAGCACATTGCCATCTGAGCTATATCAAGGCACAAATCTGCTCATCAATAACTAAAATCAATGATAATTTTTAGTACTTAAAATTGTTTGATCATTAGCGTTTGTTGTTGAGGTTCTTCCTCAGCACCCCTCGCACTTGGTATAACAAGATACCTAGTCAACTTCCCTTATGAAAGATCAGTTCCTTTTCCAACCAGATTTGATTTAGTGTGCGCGTGAGCGCATAAGCTAGAGCACTCATGGCTTCATTTTAACCTCCAACATCAAATCTTTAAGCTGAAACTACAAGACCCAATGATTCCATATCATCAAAATCCTACTTTCACAAAAAAATGACAGTAAAGAGGAAATGTTATGACGAATTGCTCTCCACATCTCAATTTATTTCTTTAAAAGTTTTCCATTTTATGTACTGCAATTAATAGAGTTAGAGTCCATAACATTTCTACAATTGAAAACTTCAAGCCAAACATAAGTAGATAGATATTCAAAAGAGACTTGCCTTCATCTACATTTGAACCAGCTCTCTCAAACATCTGTTTCACTGATAGCCTTCCATTCTCGAGCAGACCGTCAACAACATCCCTACACTGCACCATAGATCAAAAATCAAAATTCCCATCTCCCAACCCTAATATACAGTATAGGAAACCAAAAAGTAGAAAACAAAAAAACTAACTTCTTTGCCAAGCTCCCGATTCACAATCGTCTGGAACTTGGGGAACCTCCTCCTATGGAAGATATTGTCAAATACCACCAGAAAACGAGTCTCTCTTGGCTCTGCCTCAGCGTCATCTACAAACACAAAGCATAATTGTTTTTAGCATCAGGCATTAATCATGCCCTAATTCACGAGCCCTATTACTATATATTTTCAATACCATCCTTTCTAGGCAATCAAACAGAATGAAAAAAAATGATAAATAAATGGTCAGGGATTAGAGGATTGGTACCTGACAGAGCTAAATTGAAAGCTTGAACGCAGTTGTGTTGAATTAAGACCAGCAGCGAGTTTTTCACAGATTCACGAGACAGCTCCGTGAATCGCATGATGTTGGGCATGGTTAATGGTCCTTTGCGAAGAAGACGTTCGCACACTTTCTGTCACAGACAAAAGTTCAAAATTTTGAATCATCATATGCATATATTGTAATCCATATATATATATATATAGAGAGAGAGAGAACTGTACAGAAACAGTGATGCCGAAGTCAGAGGCAATGATATGGACGGCGTATTCGATGGCGTACTGAGTCACCATTGTTGTCTTCACTGTAAGTGTGTGAGAAGGTAATATATTTGGGGGGCAGGAAGGGAGGGTTTTGGTGGGCCCACTTAAGTAAAATTAGTTTTGGGGGAAATTGTAGAAGACCCCCATTAACTAAACCCCATTAGCAAGTCACCACCTTTAACTAAAAGTTGTGCCAAAACACCACCATAAACAATGGTTAATTTGCAGCTTGGTGAAAATGGATGGAAACAGTCAACTATAGCTCACGTGCCATGCATGTGATTGTCTTTATTTTTCCAATTCCTAAACTACCCATTGATTGAAGTATTATTAGATGATGTCTTCGGTGTGGTCTGAGAGAATTTCGAGTCTCATTCTGTCTATCAAAATCACATAGATAATTTTCCCCAAAAATAATTTAAATTTTTGAAATGATAGGGTTGTGAACATGCAAATTGAAATGTGTGTGATACAGCTGCAGATTTTTCAATTGTTTCCATTCTGTCTATGTTATACCTTCTACTGGTATCAGGGATAGGTGTTCTTGGTCAGTATCAATATGTCAGTAATTTTTGTATTCATATGTATAGAAAGAACACGAATGTATCATTCAATCCTTACTATGTGAAATAAGTACTTTTATTAACCAATTGTTGTTACTTGATAACAACACCATACTACTATGTAGAACATGTTTCCAGAGATTATCCTTGGACTATATGAATATCCAAAAGATCCAAGACATTTCCGAATCATCAAAAAAATGGGAAATTGTTTCATAATTGAGAACCAAAACATGATACAAGTAGCATCAGGACACAACTTGCAATCAGCATTCAGACCATACAATGAGGACGAGAACAGCAACATACCACACATCAAATGTGAAAAAGGACCCTAATTTTCAATAACCATATTAACATTTCAGATCAAACCCGAGATTTCAAACTTCAAAAGAAGATGAATAAAATGAAACAGCCCAACAAACAAGTGAAGAAGCTCAATAAAACAAGCATTGTAGACTCAATAGAATCCTAAACGGAAGAGATCAAAACCAAAAACAAAATAGATAACAGAATGATACAAATTCAGAAAAAACACATCGCCATAACTCTAATATGAAACGAAAACACAATGAAGAAACTAAATTGAAGATTGAAGACCTACTGTAAATCCTTGATATAGATGTGAAGATTACCAGAAAAGCCCTGTGCCAACCATCATCAAGTTACCGAACAACTCAAAATCAAACCGACAGATATAGAACCCTAGAGTTCCAAAAACGATTTTAACCCTAGAATTTGTACCTC
>JAYMTO010000198.1:0-14710 GCA_036898065.1 California macrophylla | reverse complement strand
GTATGTTTAGAGTGATATGTGAGACGATTTTAAAATATAGGTAGTCATACAAGGAACATTAATACATAAATATAATCATATAAGATTTTCACGCACCAAAAAATCAAAAGTTTTTAAACGAAGAAAATGTTTGAAAATTGTAACTCACAGAGATGAATATTTCGAGAATACCACCCAAAATAAATTAGAGAACGTGGTTATTTAAGTTTTCCTATGATAACGTGTTAGAAAAACATGATAAAATGAAAATTATGTTTGATAACAACAACAAGAAAATGACATTTTTGTTGTGAACCATTACTTTCAACATATCCAATCATTTGATTTTCGGACAAGAAGTTGAGAGAGAAACTAGATTATTCCTGCTTTGTCTACGTCGGACCGAGTGTTCCGGTTCCCCAAAATAGAATGCAAGTAAATAACTACACGTGCCGCAAGCAGATAGCTCTCACTCACGTTGGTCTCTTCGTTGTGCCGTGTTATGAGGGAGAGCTTTTCTTCTTCATATCCTCATCTCTGGTTTAGCATTCCTCTTCAGCAGAGACATGAAATGCCCGCAATGTCGTTCCTCAACAGAGCTTTTCATGGTTTCCGTCACCGTACATCCTCCCAGCTTCTCATTCTCCCCACTCTCAGGTTCTTATTATCTAATGTTCTCTTTAGCCAAAGCATGATGTTTCTGAATTTTGCTGCTAAATTTATATGATCATTAGGATAGCACTACACATTGATTTCAATGACCAAATCCATAGATACAGAATATTGGTTATGTTCCATTCTTAGATACATGCACCAGAAGAGAACAAAAAACAATGTTCGTAGTGTAATAGGTATTAGACGTCAGTTTTTGTATATATCGATAACTATGAGGCGAATATAAGATGAGTTTTACGATGTTTAACTTTTTTTGTCTTATTATAGGAATGACATATTTTCTGATCGGAGATCTTGAGTTCCTGTCAGTTTTGTTTGATTATGATTACCCTAATTACATCAAACATAAGGAAATAAAAAAACTTAAAAGTCCTAGAATACATGAATACATTCATATATTTGTCGAGATGACCCGTTTTATGGCTTGTGATTCTCTATTTCATGCTTAGCTTTGTTAAACAAAAAATAATAATCTGTGGTTTCATCTCTTCTGATTGCACTATACACACTGGTTGAATATTGTGCAGTAGGGGAGGTCTTGTGGCCTACTCGGACTCAAAATTGCATACTGGCGCGCCAAACCAAAATGCGCCTAAGAAGAAGAGAATTGTGGTTCTCGGGACAGGATGGGCCGGTACTAGTTTCTTAAAGGACATAGATACTTCATTGTACGATGTTCAGCTTGTTTCACCCAGGAACTACTTTGCCTTCACCCCTCTGCTACCTAGTGTCACATGCGGAACAGTTGAGGCTAGAAGCATTGTCGAACCAGTACGAAACATCATCAAGAAGGCAAGTGAAATGAGCTCCTTGCTTCATCTTCTGGATAACAACTATTGTGTCTTAAACTGTTATGTAGTCTAATATCACGAGAATAAGAATCAACTGCAAAGCCCTCGTGGTGCACGAACAAAGTGAAATGACTCGGTTTTTAGATGGCTTGGGTTTTAACAAAGTGAACGTCACAACTTGATAAGCATTGACCTACACTTATCAACTTGAGCTTTCAGATGGGTCGAGTTTTAACATAATCTACTGTGTATAAGAAGCTCTGTTTGTGTTGTGTTGAATTGACAGAGAGTGGGAGAGATCAAGTTTTGGGAGGCAGAATGCACCAAGATTGATGCTGCAAACAAGAAGGTTTTCTGCAGGTCCAACATTAAGAACTTGATGGGCAATGAAGAGTTCTCTCTGGAATATGACTACTTGGTCGTAGCAGTCGGAGCGCAAGTAAACACTTTCAACATCCCCGGCGTCAAGGAGAACTGCCATTTTCTCAAGGTAATCTTTTTCAGTCGATACAGTTTCAAGTGGGTTTCAAATTAACAGAAAAGAAATGCAGGAAATAGAGGATGCTCAGAGGATCCGCAGGAGCGTTGTAGATCGTTTTGAAAAGGCTATCCTTCCTGGTCTAACTGAAGAAGAACGAGAAATAAACCTTCACTTTGTAATTGTTGGGGGAGGTCCTACTGGTGTTGAGTTTGCTGCAGAGCTCCATGACTTTGTCAGAGAAGACTTAGTGAAATTGTATCCCATGGTTAAAGATCTGGTGAAGATATCTGTGATCCAATCCGGAGATCATATCCTCAACACGTAAGGAGAAATTATAAACTTTTGTTTCACCTCATGAATCAATAACTAAAAGCTTTCTTCTCCAATATCTCTGTAGGTTTGATGAGAGAATTAGTGTATTTGCTGAGCAAAAGTTCCGAAGAGACGGTCTTCAGATTAATACTGGGTGTCGGGTCCTTAGCGTTTCTGATAAGGAAATAACCATGGAGTCAAAATCAGACAGACAGGTTTGCTCCTTAACCCATGGATTGGTCGTATGGTCTACTGGTATTGGCACTCGCCCGATTGTGAAGGACTTCATGGCGCAAATTGGACAGGTTTGCTCCAGAAAACATAACCCTTATGAAGATCATGTTTTGAGTTTCTGGTGTTTGCTCAGCTGATATACATTTGCTCTCAAAATGTAGGACGGCAGACGCGCCTTAGAAACCGATGAATGGTTGCGCGTAAAAGGTTGCGAGAATGTGTATGCCCTTGGCGATTGTGGGACAATAGATCAACGTAAGATCCAGGTACATGAAATCAAACTATAGCTCAAGAAATGTAGCGTTGTTTCAAGCCACACTTGCATTAGTTGTTAGTACTATTGCATTGCATCGTGTCTTTCAGAAAGATATATCGAAGATATTCAGAGCAGCGGACAAGGATAACTCGGGTACACTGACTGTTCAAGAGTTCAAAGATGTGCTCGATGATATCATCATAAGGTATCCCCAGATGGGACTGTATTTGAAGACCAGACACATGAGGGGTGTGGCGGATCTGTTGAAGGATGCTCAAGGTAATGACGTAAAGGAAGTGGACATTGAAGGCTTCAAGTCGGCACTTTCTCATGTGGATTCACAAATGAAGAGTCTTCCTGCAACTGCACAGGTATGTATGTGACTTTCAATGACTGATTTAGAGTTACATGTAAACTCGAGGTTCGGTTTTGGGTTCAGGTTGCTTCTCAGCAAGGCACATATCTATCTAGCTGTTTTAACCGTAAGGAGCAGTGTAAAGATAATCCCGAAGGCCCATTGCGTTTCATGGTTTCCGGGCGTCATAGATTCCTTCCTTTTCGGTAAGTAAATGTGAAGTGTGTAAGTTGTCATGTATGTATTACCCCAACACAGATAAGGATGACAATGTGACAGACACAGGGCAAGCCCCAATCAGATCGGGGATATGAGGTCCCCGTCGAATTCAAATTTTGTCTTCCTGAGACGAGTAGGGGATCAGTTTTGTGATCCCAACCATGGCCCCACCAAGTCAAGATATTTTATCATCCCTACACACATATAGTTTTATGCGTCTTACCTAAATCTCTACCGAACTTGTGATAAAAAAGGTACAAGCATTTTGGGCAATTTGCACCTTTAGGAGGAGAGCAGGCGGCAGCCGAACTGCCTGGAGACTGGGTTTCCATGGGAAAGAGTACACAATGGCTCTGGTATTCGGTTTATGCAAGGTGATTTATCTGATGCTTCAGTTAAGCTCCTAAATGATGGATTGTTTAGCTTCATTCCTAACTTAAGTATAATGCTTGTTGTTACCTTCAGCAAGCAAGTAAGCTGGCGCACAAGGGTGCTGGTGGTATCCGATTGGACACGAAGATACGTATTCGGGAGAGATTCAAGTCGTATTTGAGGCGTCAACTGGAAATCTTTATTATGCTTTTGAATTAAAATGAAACTTTTATGTTACCATTGTCGTGACTTGAACCTTAGTTCAATATTTCAACCACACTAAACTACTACTACAATCTAATAAATCTCAAGTTAGTTTCTTTTAAGGGAAGATTGCATGCTTGTTTACCTTGCAGCTAATGTATAGCATCAATTCTAAAAAAGAATTAGATATGAACATGAGGAATAACCATCCTTTTAACTCAGTATGGTATAAACTATAGTGCTTTTGTAATGTACCTCACAATGTCCGCACTTGAGCCTCTCTGCTCCGCATCTAAACTTATTATGCAGGGGCGAAGTGCAAAAGCCACACCTTCCACGAAAATGCATTGTCGAATAATCAGTACCTAAGCAACACAAAAACATGCAATCATCAATTTAACAGAACGTGTACTTTCCAAATTGCCTTGCCACTTGAGTTTGAGGTTTGAGCCATAGAGAAAAGGAAATGTACATAATGATAGATTGTACAACTAACTGGGATAATTTTTATCATAATAAAGTAGCAGAAATGAATATACCAATTAAAATAGAAGCACATGCTGTGAAACTCAGCTATGTATCCAGGCCAAGCTAACCCATGCCGTCGAACTCAAAATCTACTTGGATTTCGGACTTGGTTTGGCTACCTGTTTTTCCGTTTGAAATCCTTTGGGGCAGCAAGGTTTGAAAGAGATGAATTCATCTCCTCTGTCAAGGTTATTGCCAATTCCACCTTCCCCATCTTCCTTAAGTTAGTAATTAGTGATCGGTAGATATGCTTTGATGGACGGATCTGCCTCAGCTTCATCTCTTGAAAGAGTCTCAATGATTCTTCAACATTCCCTGATCGACCAAAGTTCTCAATCAATGAAGTATATGTAAGTAAATTTGGGTATGTTCCTCTCTCACCCATCTCCTTCAAAAGTACTAGGCAAATATCTAATCTACCTACCTTGCGCAAGCTGTTTAATAATGTATTATAAGATATTATATCTGGGAGAACACCAGCTTCCTTCATTGAGGAAAACTCATGGAGCATTTCATCCACACGTCCGGCATGGCCCAAGATGTCCAAAACAGTATTATATGTGATCAGATCTGGTTCACACTTCAAACTCTTTATCTGATTAAATAATAGAAGAGCCTTCGCAGCCTGCCCACATTTAGCAAATGCAAAGATGATTCTGTTTATAATAATTACATTTCTCGGATATGTTAGCTCTGACACTTCTTTGACAAATCTGAGTAGCTGGTCACAATCACCTGTCTTTAAAAAACTCCTGGCGAGACAAAGATAAGAAGAAGTGCTCAAGCATCCATGAGATATCAATAAATCTTTGAAAACTTGAGTGGAAAGATCAATGTTATTTCTTTCACACGCTGCACCCAAAAGGAGATTATATGCATCAGTGCTAAGGAAGATATGTTTGTCACGCAAGGTTTGCAGTAATCTAGAAGCAGCAGAAAGATTTCCAGTTTTGCAGAGTTTATCAATGTAAGCAGTAGCAGTTTCCCCGCTCGATTCTGGAGACATTTCCTTCATGGCAAGAATTTGATTCAAGAATTCATCTGTCACCTCCTCCTCATCAGAAGAGGCCTTTGTCACAAGTGATTGATGATTGCCAATAAATTTACCCAAAATGGCAAACCAAGGCAAACCAACTGGGATGGGTGTGATAGAATTCTGTATTAGAAGTATAATCATCAATTACGAGATCAGAACAATGCATTTCAAGCAACTGACTGTTGCAACCAACATAAAATGACCCGTAGGAACTAATAGGACTGATGTGATACACTACATACTTAACAAAAAATGTATGTTGGTACAACACAGTTTTTGGTGTATTTGAAATCTTAACAACCCTAGAACAAACTTTATTCAAGAACCTTCAATTTCCTTGCACTAAAGCTAGGCCAGTAAATCTTTGACCAGCAAAGAAGCATGAAAGTGAAGTTGGTCCCACACAAGATAATTTATTAATGATTAATGAAAACGAACCCCAATTAATGAAGCACTGTTTTCTCTCACAGCACAAAGCCTATCTATTGACCTCTAGTATTCTAACCTTTGAAAGCGCAGCAACACATACACAGATTCAATTGACTAAAATCTAAAACACACTTCATATTTCTTGAATAAAACGCCCTTAACTTGTCTGCATGCTTGTCCTACACTTGTTTGAGACATTCTAGCATTTCATGAATATAAGTCAGTTATATTCTCGACCTGTTCAGAAGAAAAGGAGTGTTTTTGTGCAACAGTAACCTAAAATGTAAGATGGTATTGCTAAAACAAGGACAAAATAATCCCTAAAACAAGCAATACCAATAAAATGGCAAAAAGAGAGAGAGAGCCAGAGATCAAACAAAAACCAACAGCATTACCAGTTAAAATTTGAATGCAATTAGTATTACACACGCCATCAATCACCAAAATTTTCCATTCATTCAGTTATGGTAAAGCAAAAATGTGAAATAATGCAAACTAAATCAAGTTAAGCACGGTAGCTCAAAGGCATTCAACAGCATCATAGATTTAACAGCCAAAATCAACAAAATTACCTCCTAAAAGTTTCAAATTTCCCTTGAACAGATAAAACTATAAATGAAATCACTTCCAAAGGCACTACAGTTTTTTTTACTTACGGTGCATCGATTATGTCTGGTTTCTCCAGCAACGACATGATTTTCTAGACGACAATGGGAAATCCAAGTGAAACCGAAGCTCCGAAAAATCAGAGAAAGGCTTTGCGTTGCTTTGAATCGGGAAATGTGAGGGAATCGCCTCGACCCGGATAACATGCTCGATTGTGGAAGAAACCAAGTAGCAGCACCTCGATTTTACAGGAACAACAACTCCATGGAAATGAAACAATCGGAATCGAAGAATTGGGATCTCCTGGAAAAGATTCCGAGTTTGTTTGTAGACAAGAGCTGATTTTTTTGGGTTGATATTGGATTATTGAGGATTTTGGGTTTAGCATTAGGGTTTTAGGCAGAACTGAATTTGTTGGTTCTTGTTTCGTTTATCATTTACATCATTAATTACACAAATATTATTGAAAAATCTCAAAGAGAAGGACAAAACGGCAATGACTCTTCCTAAACGACAAGCTGGCAAACGGTATAGTAGTGATTAATAACCTTCTTCCTCCCATTTGAGAACACGCACATGGCATACTCTCTCGTCTTCTCCGATCAGGTGAGCATTCCACAGTGGGGAAGCTTTCTGAATTCTCTCTCCGTCTTCCACAGTTGAGAAGCTGAGCTCAAGAAGTTTATTCAAAGCCTAAACTAGATATATTTGCATTTCGGAATCGCCCGGAAAATTGGCAGATTTGGTCTCTGCGGTTAATGCCGGGGTTTTCCCTCCGGTGACTGCGATTAGGGTTCTTCTCAAGGCGAGTCCTTTTTCTCTCATTTTATCAATTCCAGTTTCTGATTGTTGGATCGTTGTTTTCCGCTTTCTCTGTGCATCTGATTTGGTACTAGGATTGGGTTAAGAATTTTAATCCCATGTTACTGTCTAATTTTTGGTGTTTTTAACGTGTTATCAGATGAATTCCGAAGAGTTGTTCTTGATTTTTCCAATCTTGTTGTTTAGGTTTTTGATTGGAAATTTGGATGCACAAATTGATGAATTGATTGAGTATTTGTGTATCGATGTCCAAAATTTAGATAATTGGGAAGTTACCTATACACCCATTATTAAGGTTCTTTTTTTTGTTAATAATTAAAACCTTCAGAGAAAATTTTCAGGTTCTCCCCCATTTTAGATGTAAAATTGATTTCAAGTGTTGTATCAAAAAGTTCACTTAAATTGGGTTATTTGTTCGAAAGCGTGACTTTACAGGGGTCCATTTTCATATAGTTAACTTGAGCTGATATGCAATTGTTAAGTTATTTTTGTGATCAGAAGCTAGTTTTGTATTTTTAGTAGCATTGCTTTACATTTGTGTGTAAATGTTCTTGTTTTAGTTTTCTTATTAGCGTATGAACTAAGCTCTTTTTTTTAGGATTGAGTTTTTTTGTTCTCCAAGATGGATTCGGGGAGACAGGTTTTCACAGTAGATCTTCTAGAAAGATATGCTGCTAAGGGGGAGGAGTTATTACTTGCATGGCTGCTGGGAATGATGTTATTGTACTCGGGACCAGTAAAGGGTGGGTCATCAGACATGATTTTGGACTCGGAGATTCTTATGGTATGTGCTACATGGTATCATTTTATTACTGTTGATTTATGCTTATAGTATGAACTTATGAAGAACATTTAAGCCTTAGGTTTCTGCTAAACATCATTGCTATTGGAGGTAGAGATTCATGAGATACCCATTTGAATAGTGTCTTATTGCGTAGTTAATTAGCTTTGGAGAATAAGATACAGCCAGAGTTCTGAGCTCACTTAGTAAATTAGTTGTTTACAGGTTCTATGTATTTTGTCTGTCCAGAGCTTGGTCAGATAGGAATCTAAAATGCTAATTTAACATGTCGATTTGGTCAACTTAAGAGTTGAATGTCACTTGAATATGACTAGTCGATTTTTCTATTTCTATAGATGAACTTTATCATGTTTAGTTTGCTTATGTGTAATGACATAGACTAAGAAGTGATGGCTAATTTATTCTCCTTTTTATGAAGTATAGACATTGATCTCTCTGTGGGTCGAAATGGAGAGCAATCCATTCACAGAGTTTTTGTTGATCCTGGAGGGAGCCACTGTATTGCCACTGTTGTTGGTAATGGAGGTGCTGAGACATACTATACTCATGCAAAGTGGACCAAGCCCCGGATTTTAAGCAAACTGAAAGGTCTTGTTGTAAATGCTGTTGCTTGGAACAGACAGCAGATAACAGAGGGTAGTTTAGCACTTCTCTTTCCATTGCTTGTTTTTGAAACTAAATGCCTCGTGCTCGCTAATTTTGTTTCTGTTATAATTTAAACACAGCTTCTACCAAAGAAGTCATTCTTGGTACAGAAAATGGCCAACTTCATGAAATCGCCGTGGATGAGAAGGACAAAAGGGAGAAGTATATAAAGTTTCTATTTGAGTTAGAAGAACTTCCAGAAGCTTTTATGGGTTTGCAGGTACTTAAACCCCCACCTTTTTCTTTTCTGTACTGGATTGTGTTGCCAGTTGGTACTTCATCAACTCCTCTTGCTTTAGTACAAATTTATAATTTTTATGCAAATGATTCTCTTTTTCATGTCATGGTTGTGCTGCATGTGTTTGTATCTACTTGTGGTGTGCATGAATATCTGGTTGGTTCATATTGGCTATGGGCTTTACTCTGTTTGGAGAATTTTAGTAGTAATTTAAAATTTGATTTGATGAGATTGCAGCTTTTCCCATAAGGTCTTGATTGGAATGATTGATGATGTCAGAGGGCATCCTATTACATAATACGTTGGAATTGTTGCTACAATTATGTTACTGATAATTTGATTTTGTTTTACACCTTTATTTAAATCATTGACCATCAGGGTTCTGTTATCTGTACAGATGGAAACAACTATCCTAAGCAACGGAACAAGATATTATGTGATGGCTGTCACTCCTACCCGACTTTATTCTTTTACTGGAATTGGATCGCTGGAAGTAAGTTAACCTCTAATGCGTTTCCGCATATAGGGTTGTTATAAGTCGTTGTACCTAAATATGTAGTTAAGCTCAAAACTCTCTTGGGAACTACCCTGGATGAAAAAAAAGTTACTTCTCTTTTGCCCATAAAGAATATTATCTGGTTGGTTCATAATAACCATGGTTAGAAATCTTTAATTTAACGCACATCACACTGTTAGAGTGCCAAACTCCAAGTCTCCATCTAGTAAGAATACTGAGAATGATATTCTCTCAATCAGTGTTTAAATTATCTTATATTGTATTACTTTAGCTTTTTAGATGCCTTAATGATTGCTAAGCCTGGCTTGTAGTCAGTGAGAAATCATGGTGTAGATGAGAACTCAACTACAAGTGAGAAACTGTCATATTTCTTCTGCCAGTAGATAAGTTCTAGGCTGACTGAAAGGTGTACTATAGAAGTGTGTTGTGCTTTGGACATTCTGTGTTAACCTCATTGAGATTTTGTCCTTTGAAGAGCTAGATGTTCTAATGTAGTTGCATGCCTTTTGAACTGTAACTTTAGCGTTGATGCCATACTCCACACCTCGTTGATCTTAGGGTATAGTACACTACTTATGTCATGCAAATGTTTGTGTTGTGCACATATGTCAGAATCTTCATCTTCATTATACATTCTTTCCTGTATTCTTAATTGTTAGAATCTCTTGCCGCACTTGCATATAATGTAATGTATAACCTTTATACTATTATAGTGATAACTATCAATCTAATGTGATGTCTATTGACTGTTACAAATTTCTAGACTGTTTTTGCTAGTTATTTGGAGCGTGCAGTGCATTTCATGGAACTTCCAGGTGAAATACCAAACAGGCAAGTGTTTTTATTTATATTAGTATAATAGTTTATCTTCTTTTTGTTTCTAAATGGATAACATAAATAAGCAAAGGCTGCTAAACTTTCATAAATGACCCCAAAACTTTGTTTATATTGCCTTCTCTGAGCTTCTTAATAGCCTGCTATTTTGTTATTTCAGTGAACTGTTCTTCTTCATTAAGCAAAGAAGAGCTGTACATTTTGCATGGCTTTCTGGGGCGGGAATCTATCATGGCGGCCTAAACTTCGGAGCACAGCGTAGGTAGAATTTACCATTCTCGACTTTTTCTTCCTGTTTGGAGAGTCTACTCGTTCCCATATAGAATACCTTAAAAGGCATTTTTGTGGTTCACTTTTTTGAAACATGATCATGCTATCTCTTGGTACATATAGTGTATTGGTTTTGAATGTAGTATTAAATGTAATCCTATAAAACATTTTCTCACTCAAGTTGATTGCCTATTTCTTCAACAGTTCTCCAAATGGAGATGAAAATTTTGTGGAGAACAAGGCCCTTCTGAGCTATTCAAAATTGTCTGAAGGTTCTGAAGCAGTTAAACCTAGTTCTTTAGCAGTATCTGAATTTCACTTTTTACTTCTTATCGGGAATAAAGTTAAGGTGTGTATGCTGAACTCGGACATAATTTCTTATAGAATAATTTTTTTGAGGCTCACTATCTTGAATGTTTTTGGATCTGACTATATCTTTGTTATGTTGACTGTAATTTCTGTAGGTAGTAAACAGAATTAGTGAACATATCATTGAGGAACTCCAATTTGATCAAACTACTGAGTCGGCTTCAAGAGGCATCATTGGATTATGCAGTGATGCTTCCGCAGGGTTGTTCTATGCATATGATCAAAATTCTATCTTCCAGGTTTGTACCTTTCCTGTAATATTTTGTTTTGACTCATATAGCCGTGCTTCGTCCTTTTTTCCAACACTATGAACGTTGAAAGGTTAAAACTCAGTGCAGGTGTCCGTTAGTGATGAAGATCGGGACATGTGGAAGGTGTACCTGGACATGAAGGAGTATGCTGCAGCTTTAGCAAATTGTCGTGACCCACTGCAAAGAGATCAAGTTTATCTAATGCAGGTCATGTCTATATTTGTTAAAATAAGTAATGGTTGGTCTAGTTTTAATATTTTGCTTTAGTTTCTCAACACATGGTTTATTTGTGAATTAACCTGTAATAGCATATAACGTCCTGTCCCTGCGTAGTATGTAAAAAAGTTACTTGTGATGCAGGCTGAAGAGGCATTTACCTGCAAGGATTTTCTCAGAGCAGCATCCTTCTATGCGAAAGTAAATTTTCCTTTTATTGACCCTGTGATATGTTGATCATGTGTTGTATCACTGTTATTAGAGTTAATATGAGTAGGACTTGTGGGGAAAAAGCTGAACCCTGTTGTGTGGCATCCCTTGTATTATCCTGTCTGATGGGTTCTAAGGGATCTTTTTTATCATGATCATCAAAATTTTAGAATTTAACAGAGATTGACAAATTTCTTAAAAACTTATCAGCTACTTGCAATTAAATTTAATTAAAAGGAGAACTGGTGATGCTTAGGCTTGCAAACTGCAGTGCTACTAAATCCACAAATTCACATCCTAGTGCTGGTTTGAGAATAGATTTATGTAGTGTTCTCCATTTTGGATGAAATGTGTCTAACACCCATGCTACTCTTTGTATAATAAAATATTGCTACATATCGTTAATCACTATCCGATTATCTTCCAACCATTTCTTTTGTTAGCTATGTAGATGATGTCAAGTTTGGAGTATGCATAGGAACCAAACAAGCACTTAATCTTTCATCCATTTTGCACTTCATTTTTGTTTAATCTTCAGGATCAGATCTTTGTATTCTTTTTCTGCTTGCTTGTGTTATTACTATATAAAACTATAGTTTACTACTCTCCTGTATTCCAACCATGTAATTGTTCATGGTCCATTTTATGTCAAAAGCAAAAGATGTTATCCTTTTATTGCATGCAGAATTTTTTGTGGGTGAAATTGCTTAGTGAATGTTGCTGTACTATTTTCTTGAGTTGGGCAATAGTGCTCATGAACATGCATGCATATTTCTTGATAACTCAGGTTATATATGTCCTATGTGTAGACATATAAAATGTGGTTCCCATTTAACAATATAAGTTTGTAACTAATAAGGCGGTGTTTTGCAGATCAACTACATATTATCATTTGAGGAGATCAGTCTTAAGTTTATTAGCGTAAGCGAACAGGTAATCACATTTAATTTTACCAGTCTTTCTTTCTTGAAATAAATTTACTTCTTTCAAAAGAATGCTATAAATCTGGAACTAGAGTTTGAATTATGAAGGCAGCTTTCCTGTTGTCATTCTGTATTATGAGGTTCATGCTTTAATGAATAAAGCTTAATCGTGAAGCATCCTCGAGCCACTGTTCCTTATGAACATGTTGAAGTAATTATAAATTGTTGATTTAATTGTAGCTTCTAGTAATTGATAGCTTGTAAAACCATTAATGATGAAGGTAATTTTGGGTTGAAGGAGATGTAGATCTACTACAAAAAAAAAACTATTACGTTCTTGGTGCTTATAACCCTTTTCTGCTGGACTAAATGAAAAAGTGTTTGCAGATGTGAAAGAGAGCAAAACAATTCTCAAAGAGAGCATTGTTGATTCAATCTGGACGCATGCAAATGTAAATCCTTACTCTGCTTTGCTTATTTGCAGGATGCTCTGAGAACTTTTTTACTGCGGAAGCTTGATAATCTTACAAAGGATGATAAATGCCAAATAACAATGATTTCCACGTGGACAACTGAGTTGTACTTGGACAAGGTTTAGTATCTTTCTCAACTATATCATTGCTCGCTAACTTTGTACTCTGCTCGATAAATGTGAATTATTCAAATTGTAATTACAACTAAGTCGCAAAGCTGAGTACGTTGATGTGATACATCTAACAGCAGCATATATCTAATCGTTTTGTATAACTTGTTGCAGTTCTTGACATGCCAATTTCACATCAAGATTGAATTTGCTTTGGAAAACTAAATTAAGAAAATCGTGGTTTAGCTACGAAAAAAGTTCTACATCATGGATATAGACATGCTGATTCTTGGTATTTTTACGGAACACGATTTTTTTACCCCCCATGGACAAAAGAAATAAGCTTGTTTAATTTAATGTCTCCAAGATGAAAGGGTAAAATTAATGACGATGTTAGCTTCCTCCCCTTTTTTTATGAGATGTCTTCAAAATGTGTATACATTCGTGGAAGCAGCTCGTGATACGCCTCTAAGATTTTTGGACATTGAGATTTCTTTTATGAACTATGCCACCTAACTTCTCCCCTATGTGAAGCATGAATTGATATACTTTAAAATTTATTTCATAGCTTTGTATTCTTAATTATTAGATAAATCGGCTGCTCCTAGAAGATGACACTGCTCTGGAAAATCGTAATTCAGAATACCAATCAGTCATTAGAGAATTTCGTGCTTTTCTCAGTGACAGCAAGGATGTCTTGGATGAGGCAACTACAATGAAACTTTTAGAAAGGTTAAATTGCTGACAGAATTTGCTGGATATTGTTTTATCTTTGATAGTTCACAATATTTTGTCTGTATGAAGAAAAGTGCTCTTAATATCATTTATCTCTGAATTTGTGAATGTGTAATTATTTTTTTTATCATGTTTATGATGTCACATATTTTCTCATAAATACATTCTACAGAAGAGATTATCCTGAAGAACTAAATACACTATTTTGGTAATGATAAACCACTTTGCTCATAAGAAAAGCTAACCAATCTGTGTTGTTTTCACAAAATCAAGTGAAGAAAATTGATTCCATGTGCCAGGATTTCTATCCATGTAATTAGCATTCCTGTATGTTCCAGTAGAAGTGGACCTGGTTCATTTGATAAGAAATAAGAATCAACACATTGCAGTAGCAAGTGACTGAAAGAGTTGGCATTTAATGACTGAGTTGTAGCAAGATAGCATGTATGGTACCTTCTAATCTAATAGAACTGTAATTGAAAAAACCTATACATGCTAATAAGAGACCAGCAGCCAGATGTGAAGCAATACAGCTCTCTTTCTACTCAATTTTGTCTCTCAATACCATGTATAGGTGGTACATTATCTGTTCAACACCGAGAATGCACCATAAACAGATTACATACACTGTACTTCCCTTAGAACTCTCATTTCCTCTCCATTCATGTACATATACAATTAAGACTTAAATTCATATGTGTTAGTTATGAGGCATCCTTATCTATAATCTGACGACTTCAGATTGGTATGGTATTTCTTGTGGACAAAGGGTGACCAATTTGGTGTGACAGTGCATGTAATCTGGTATGAGGTTCTTG
>JAYMTO010000197.1:0-14745 GCA_036898065.1 California macrophylla | reverse complement strand
GACCTCCACCTCCACCTTAACCAATTGCCTCTCTCTTACCTCCTCTCATTCCTCGTCTTCTTCGTTCTCGCCGTCTTGTTTGTCGAGTTCTGCTGCGGCTCCCGATCCCGCAAGTGCGATAAGCCTGCCTGCAAGGGCTTGAAGAAGGCTATGGAGTTCGATTTGCAGTTGCAGACCGAGGACTGTGTCAAGTCCGGTTCGAATTCCAAGGAGATCGATAAGCTGCCGTGGAAGGGCGGAACCGAGGGGAATCCTGATTACGAGTGCCTTAGGTCGGAGCTCAGGAAGATGGCGCCTCCCAATGGCCGTGCCGTGTTGCTGTTCCGAGCTCGGTGTGGCTGCCCCGTTGCCAAGCTCGAGGGTTGGGCCGCCAAGCGTGGCCGCCGGCATAAGAAGTGAGTTGCTTATTTGGTTTTGAGGTTCAATTTTGCCGTTTTTCTTCCATATCTAAATGCCCATTTCCTTGGAATTTAGTAACAAGTTGGAAAAACAGACTTTGAAAAAACATATAATCATGACACATTCATTTTCCTCGACCCCATTAAGTACATAAAATTGGTTCATTTTTGGAACTAGTATTGAATTTGTGTAGATTTATACTGTTGTGTTGTGTTGGATTGATTGATTGTCTATGGCCTGAAGTAGTCAGTTTACTGTATTATTTTTATATGTGTCTATGCAACTAGAGGTCTCTGGTATGCCAATGTCATCTTCATTTTGGTACTTTTCCTCTTTTTTTCCTGTGCATATATGAACAGTGTTATTATGGATTGGGGAAATTCATTCTGCTTAATGCTATAGATGTTTTAATGGTGTAAAACCTATATTGTAGATTTCAAGACTGTAAATTTTTGTTCGTGCAATAAGGGGATACTTTGTGAACTTGAGGGTTGAACCATGGAATTTGAACCTGAGCTCAATTTTCTAGTTTATGATGATTCTCACTGTTTGATGAGTGTGATGATGTTGAATCATAGCTGGCCACTACATTCATTGGTGCCTTAGCTGCTTGTATATGAAATGAATCAAAGTATAAGATTGAAAAATAACACTTTGCATATGATATTTTTTAAAATTTTATCATACTCTCTTTTATTCTTTTCTGTGTGTCAAGCCAAGAATCTTGTTTTGCTTAAAAGATAATTTGGTCTTTAATGCTTGCATATCATCATTTGTTTTGGCTTTTACTCTTAGTCCACATAGAGTTGAATATGATGGTATGGTAAGTAACTGAAAGATGTCGCAACATCTTTCCCACATTCCCAATGGGACTACTGTGACAAATAGGCATATTTAAGCCAATTGAGATGGGTGGCCAGTTCACTGCACACCTGCCAAACTCCAACGTGAACTGAATAAATAGGTAAATGGGTCCTGAATTCTCTACAAATGCATATGAAAGATTAGCGAGGTTAAATATTATGAAGTGGGAGTCATATTTCTTAAATGTATTCCAGTAATAAAAATAGTACTGGTTAGAGGTGCAAGTGTTTGGATATGGATTCACAGGATGATGATGTGTATAATGTAGAAACTGTATACCAGCTCTCTGTTTGTACTAATCATTACAAACTATTGTTAATGTTTTCCCTGGAAAACTATATTAGTAGCCCTGAGAATAGCTGTATCCTCTTAGGTGTGGTTCCATGAGCATACACAAGGGTAACCAAACCATGGATAAAGGGTGGACCTAAAGAAAAGTTAATTAGAAAAGTATAACGCAACTCATGAAAACTAACCAAAATGAGAACCCATATCCTTTGATAAGGATCCTATTTGACTATGCTTTTGGAATGTTTAGGTGTTTATAATTTGATGATGAGGATCCCTTGATTCAATTTTGTAGACGCTCATTGTCTATCTAATTGTGCATATATTAAATAGTTTTTGGAAGTTGGAACTGTAAAATTGTCTGGACAAACTGACCATTAAGTATAGCTCTGCCCTTTATCCTTTACCTGAACTAATGTACGTTTTTTTTATCAGCAATTCCTAATCTAATTCCTAACCTAATCCCTTTTCCCATACCTGCTCCCAAGCAGATGACCCGCTAGAGTTCAAACACTGGACCTCTCAAGAGGTAGTCTAACCAGGCCAGCCCTAGTGGGCAATATAGGTTAGTTTTGTCACTTGTTTTGATGATTACTTTTATTTGTTGTACAATGATAACAATGTTAAATCTTTTATATTGTGATTACGTTTGTTAGATTCCGGTAAAGAATAACCATTAAACACAATTATGATCGGTTTGAAATGAATATTTAATTTTATCTAAGCATTGGTAGAGGTAGATTGTAATGATGTTAACAGTTGATAGTGTAATTAAGTTTTAAAAAAATTGGTTCCATTATCTTTTCAACTTTTCAACTAAATTTGAGAGATGAATTGGAAGATGAGTACAGTTACATGAGTATAATGTGGGCAAACTATATGTTTAAACATATGAAGAGCATTTTCCCCTCTTTAAGTTTAAGATCTATATGGAAAACTTAAGCTTTCTCTTGTAGAACAAAATGCTTAATGTGCTATATGGGTCTGATTCTAGTTGCTCATCTTGATGATTTGCTACAAATTCCAAGTGGGGTTTTGTATGCCCCAAACTAGCTAATGGTATATCTTGCCAAAGATTATATGTTTCCCAACACTTACATTGTGGACGATAAATCTTGATATTGAAGTATATTACTCATCAGTTTATTGATGAGTAGGCTTGAGGCACAGTTAAACAATATGGATGGCATTATATAAAACCTGCTTTAGAAATACAGTCTCAGAAGGGCAATTGAAAATCCTTGTAAATGATATCCAATTAATTATGTGAGAATCATTCTAAGAAGAGAAATTTTCCTGATAATGATTTAGTTTACATCAAATAGGATCGACCCATGACTACTTGATAAAACTGATCCAATTTCATGGAAAACATAGATGTGAGCTATGATAATCCCACATATATTAACGATAATGCCCTAGTATTTATAGATGATATTATCACATTTAGTGATGCTAGTTGTTCAGGTGTCGGAGAACCTTGATATTAAGACCCCTAGTTGCAGTCTTAGTATCTAGTTCTACGGGGAAAACCACTGCCACAAATTCATTAGTGTTCACCTTCTTTATAAGGACAGGAAAGATGAATGAATTGAAGAGGGCTCATGAATGAGTTTAATCTTGGCCGTAAGTCTCGTTGTCAATTTGTGATGGTGAGAATGATCACTATTATAGGTTTATTTTGGCACTAGAGATTTCAAAAGGGTCATATCTAATGGTGTTGGTCGTGGTAAACTGTTACTTAGTTGTATTATGATTTGTAGTGCTATTTTGTCTTCTTTCACGCTTAGTTCTCAAATAGATATCTACACTTATTGGACCAAGCATTTAAGAGCTTGGTTTTCCTCCCCAAGGTCTTGAGTTCAAGCCTTGGGGATTGGAGTATTATTGATCAATATACATACGTGTGTGTGTGTATATATGTATATGTATATATCAAGTTTCCCATTTCATTGTAAGCCATCAATTGAATGACATTTGCAAAATTATGACCATAATGCCTGATGTCTATGTCTTAAGGATCTTTAGGTTTATGGAATCATATTGTTGTGTGTGTACCATTTTAAGACTAATTAACAATCAGCAATATGTCCTCCTTGATTTTCTTATAATTTTCAAAATTATGATTGGTTCACCGACCTTCTTCCAAATTTATAATTTGTTTGGTTTCAAACACACTAAGACAGGAAGCAGCAATATATACTGATATGTGTGGGATTTAATGTTAGGAACATTACAGCATTAGATGTGGTTCCATTGTTTTTCAAGTTCTGTAGAGTTTCTGATAATCATCCTGATTACTAGGTTTATTTGATAAGTTTTCTGTGCTTGATACTACTACTGTTCTCAGTATTTCTGTTTGTGTTAAGATGCATGCTGGAATACCATTTTTATGCAGTTTAAACATGTACACGTTTTGTATTTTGATGAAATGTGTAGCTTGGTAAGAACTTGTTCAGTGAGTACGAAATATTTGATTACGTTACAGATGTAGAACCCAAAAGAGTTATTGGAAGGACACAATACTCTTATGTTTCATAAAAATACTCCTTATCCGGAGTCCTATGCACTGTTCAGTCTCTGTGAGAGGAATTTCACTTGAAATGATTATGGTAGGAATATAGTCCTAAATGTCTATGCGCTTTGCATATTCAGCCGAACCCTAAAAGATGGTAATATTTATAAACATTCACATTGGCTATTGGAAGGGAACTGGAAAGTGCCATTTAAACTTGTGCCAGAAAATTTGTGTTTACTGCCTACTGATATATGAAGTTTCACAAGTTGGAATTTATCGAGTTCCTCCCATTAACTTGGTTTTGATGAAATTATTATTGGTTTCAGGGCTCTGGCTGGCGTAACTTTCAATGGAGATCATCGCTGATCGTTTATGATGGATTCAAAGTGGAGGCGGGCATATATGTTTCTCTTTTTCAGATACGTTTGTCACTCTGGAATATTTGACTCTAGAACATGACCACGATCCTTAAGTCTTCAATCTGAGGGGGTTAGTTCTATAACCCAATTTCTGAAACAACATTCCCTGTATCATTCATGAGATATTATCTTCTTACTGGAAGGATATACAAATAAGAATTTATGAAACACCCAATGGATACAATTTGTTCCCAATTCTCTTACTATATTTCGTTAGGTCTAAAATGTCAAGTTTCATCTTCATGCTACAACTGCTAAACTGATGGAAGAACTTGCTAGGATTGGTTGAGGACTGCTCCATTTAATAGTAGGGCAAATTGAAATTCAAAAGGGTCATCCATAAACATTATTCTTTAAAAATATTAATTCTTTTGGCACAAAATGAATGGGGAAATTGATATTCTTAGGCTCTTAAAAATGGTTGAAATTTGTTGTATATACTGGTATAGGTGTAAATTTGGCAGGGAAAGATCCACAAGTAAACCTTACATATTCGAGTTTATGGGTGTATCGAGACAGACATGTAATTTGTTTAAATTTAATAAAAATAATAAAAGTTTATAAAATATAAATCTTAAATTATATTAGCATATGAAATAAATTTCATATCTTAAAGAATATTAAAATTTTCCATGAATAATCATATTTGTTCTTAAATTTAGGCGCACACCAAGAGAGAATTTGGGAATACACCAAAAGAGCACTGTACTGAAATGGTTCTTAAATGAAGCTAATGATAACATTATTTGAAATATGCATGATTAGTAATTCGTGAAATATCATCATTTTTACTTTCGTCAATAAATATTTTGAAACATTTACTTCTATTTTTAGTTTGAATCAGACTTTAACATAATAAGGTTGATTAGGACTATGGCTTCAGAAATAGATACGAACATGCATGATTCTGAGCTCGACTATACATACAACTTTCCTACGAAGAAGCTAGTTTACAAATCATATGCTATATGTAGACGATATTACAAATCTCTTTCAATTATCAGTTCCGCCGCTGCGCCCATTACGCCAACTCCTCCGACCTCAAGCAATGTGACCGCAAGTTCTTCCTCGTTCCATTGCCTGAGTCCCCGGCTCAATCTCTTCAACACATTAGCATCCATCTCCACCACCCATATTGGTGCACACCCAACCATCAGGCTCACAAGCCCCGACACGTAGGCACGCCAAGTGGCCCAATCACAGCCGAGTAATATCTTTCCATCGAGTACACTCGCGAGGAATTCCATATGGGCTCCGAGGACTTTTGGACGCCTCTTAGATGCCGATGATGATGAGTCAATACCCCACGCAAACGCTCCACAAAGAAGCGTGAAGTAGGCCAATGCATACCCCCCGAGCATTGCAGCCATCCCTTTTGTTGCTTCTTCTTTCTCGGCTCTGTGGACGGATATGAACCAAGAAGGCAGAGTTTCTTTTAGCAACGATTGGATCAGAGTTAAGCCGCCCGATAACCAGACTAAAGATGCCCCAAGGGAAGCCGCGAGTCTCACTTGTGTCATTGCTGCAGCAAGTGAAACCTGACCATATCGTGTTACATTCTTGGTTGTCTTCAAGTTTTTCACTCTGAGCCTACTAGATGCTATCTCCCTCACCGAATGCATCAGGATAGATACAATCTCTTCCGCTAAAAACAAAACGTCTCTGATGGATCTATAGATACGTAGATACAGAATTCCCGGGGCAACAGGTGAAATTCCACCAGAAACATGAGATCCAAAACCATGGCCAAGAAGGGCTCCAACACTACCGGTACCTGAAATAGGGGTAGCGTTCAGGCCAAGTGTAGCTGTAAAACAGCTTTTAAGAAGCTGAACAACTGCATCACTGTTGTGTAGGAAGACAGTACGGGACGCAGAAAATACTAGAAAGTCACTCCAACGCCTTGCCTTTTGTGTCCATAGTGAAGTCACAATAGGCATACACGGCCACGGGCAACCTGCTGCAAGGCACTCCAAAGCTGGGCCAGCCAAATTGAGAAAACGTTCTGAGACTTTGTCAATTTTATAGGTGATGGTAAGGCTTACAAAGGCCGCCAGAGGGATAGGAAGTGTAGCTCGGGAAACCCCTCCTGCAAAAATAAGTTTCAGTCTAAGTACGCATAAAGACATTTTCCTTATCCGAGGGAAAAGTTAAAAAGATGTTTGATGAAAACCTGCAGCAAGGCTTGGGACATCAACACCAGTAGCCTCAAGTATTTTCTTAATCTGCTCCTCGACATTGGACAAATTTGCCGCAGGACTTGGCCAATCTGTTCCGTTCATAAAAACTGGTTTCCAAACACAACGAGTTACTTCGGCTGAGAAGTAGCTGACAGTGGTTGCCAAAGATGCAGGAAGATAATCAGCTAGGTCTTTGAGGCCTGAATAAAGGCAAATGTCAAAAACAAACGTACTTAACCAATGATTTTTTTGGCTGTCTTGAGAACAGAAAATCTGAGGATTATTTAAGGTGATTTAGATGTGACTGTTACGCATAATGAAGCCAACGGGAAATAAGACAAGAACAGCAGATTAACCTGTACAGAGTTCACGAGGAGAGAGCCTTCCATGAGCACAAGCTGTTAATGCAGCATCAACGACAAACGGAACAGCCTCCAGAATATCCCAGGCAGGCAATTTAAGTCTAAGCGAGCTGTCTTCATTGCTAAGTCCAGATGAACTACTACTTCCAGAAGTAACAGAAGTTAAAGATTGCCCAGCTTTATTTATCTTTCTGAACATCATATTAAGAAGCCCATCAACAATCTGGCGGACAGAGTTCCCATCGGGCATACCAGATAGGGCCGAAGCTATGCATGCTTGATGCTGCCGATACCAAACTCTTAATTTGGGAAAAGAGTCTACAAAAACGGGTTGTGGAGATGATGAAGTTGCAACTGCAGAGAGTCTTTTTTTATTCCTATCCTTGATATTTCCATAGGATAGTAGGTGGGAATTTCGTACTAAGAGGAGATATTCAGGTGTTAGTTGGGATCCTACAGTTGGTACATCTCCCACAACATGCTCAAGTGGAGGATGATTAAATCTCCACAGCCTTAAAAGAAGAGTAAAGGCATTTGAAAAGACAGCATGGGCAGAAATTTCTTCTGAAGCAAGAGTCCATGACACATTGGGAACACATGACCCAAAGACCTCACAGATTGGCATCAGTGCACATGCAAGCTGTGGAGCCTAGAAATTAAGTATAGAAGGAGATAACATTAGATGGCATAATAATGAAGAATGCAGTCAATTTTCTCGCCCTGTTTTTCAAATTTATTCATGATTGAAGAACCAACATATATATTCCTATTCTATCATTAGAAATATAGAACTATCGGGATATCGGTGAGGACGATCCCAGATTAGACTAATCATCGACATATGATCAACTAAACATGAAATACTTTCTTCAAAGTAATGTAGCGGAACAAGTGAATATCATTATTAAATCACAAATGATTATTTAACTTACCAAACCATGAAGTGAGAATATTTGAACACAGTCAACGGGTGATATTCCCACAATAAGTACATTTAACACAGGAGCATAACCTATCAAATGGCTATCACCCTCTGGATGATCATCAGGAACAGGAGGAGACAATAATCTTGTAATAAATTGAACCGTGTGTTCCTGCATCAAATATAAACTTATTTTAACTAACCTAAAGGAGTAGTTGAGCCAAACGCCACAACAAAGAGGAGGGAAGTAAAAGGAAAGATCAAGGAGTTATCTGAGTTAAAAAGAGTATGCAACTCCAATCATTTGCCTTGTGATTTTAAGGATCATAATAGTTGGAAAATGTGTGTGTCTGTTACCTGTACATTCCAACCCCTAATTAAAGAAGCTCCACAAAGAATCGTAGCAGCAGAAATTTTCTCTTCATCAGCACCTTTTACTGCAATCTCAAATACTTTCTCGAGCTCTGCTAAACTTCCATCAAATCCATGAGCTTAAATTCAGTTGTTTTAACCTTTGGATAAATTTACAAACAAAAAAAATCTCTGATATGCCTGGTCTAGCTTCAGGGAAGAAAAAGAACTGAAGGCCAGGCCATCCTTAAAAGAAAATAAAGTAATCTGGGAGATTTTCACTACTCCAAATGATCACTTTGACATGTTGGATGCATCATTTTCAATACAAAAAATGAACTATAACTTCATAAGGTGAAGAAATAATCCACTCATATAAGTTGTCTAAATCTTGCAACAGTAGATGTCTAATGCACTGTTTACTGGACTTGCACATGTATAACACAGGAAAACTGTCTTTTTAAAGTGTATTTTGTATAACAAATGCTCGCTGATAAAAAATATATATAACAAATACTTAAAATGTCTTTTTAGGAGTATCTAATTTTAGTAAAAAAATATAGTTTATCTGTTCTTATTTTCTGATATAGATACTTCCACTAATTTTCTATCTATGATCCATAACAGGAGTGTAGCTTTGAATACACAATAGAATATCTATTTTTTGTAACAATGACGTTCTTGGGCTCAGCACTGAAACAGTAGAGGAATGATGATGATCATAATAAATAAATAAATTTGAAAACTATACTTGAGCTAAGAACTGTGGTTTACCAACCTAAGTTGTTCTTGATTGATATGTAAGTTTCAATTCACCATTTGATGGGTATACGAAAAGTTTCTATTCTATCAAAGTTGCCATAGTCAACAAATTTTATCTTCCCAACCTCTGGGAGTCTGCTGGAACCATACGCTTCCAACCACAAACAGAGAGTTTCTAGACATACTATGTTGCCAAATCATGTTTTCTTTCACAGATCACCCAAAGGTTAGGGATGAATTGATGGATCATGAAACTGGTAGTTTTTCAAAAATACAAATTCAGAAAAATGTTGTTAGATATAATTACGCAGATGATAAAATAACTTCAAATGTAACTAGTTGTAAAAATAATTGCATGATTAATAAAATACCTCGAAGCAGGAACTGAGACCAAAACATTTATCATTGTTGAGGTAAGTGGGGCTCCCTCCATAAATGATGACCATCCCGGTACTTGAGCTGGCACACTCACACTCTGAGGTATTTGGTTGATTCGTCCATTCACATAGCCAGGCCAGAAATATGCTGATGTGTCAAGCAAATTTCTTGCTATACAGGCCTCAACTATCAGATGGCGCATGTTTCCAGCTGGACAAAAGAGTGAGAAAGCAAACCAACATTATGAGCCTTATAGACATCAGAATATATATATTAGTAAGAAAGGAAATGAAACAGAAAGAAAAACAAATATAATGAAGATGAGCTAATTATTGGAGAGAACATAACAATTGACTGAGATGTGAAGAACAATGCATTGCAAGAAAAATTTGTTTTCAAAAGAACCAACCCAGGAAATAGATTTTAGTCTTTCATATTCTGGAGACAATTGGGTCCATTCTACTAGAATTGTTCTTTAGTAGAATATTAATACAGTTCCATATTAATTGGGTCTATTCAAATTATTTTGTACACGGGTCTGGGAAAAGCTTGCACTTCCTTTATTTGCAAACGGCCAAAAAGTGAAGTGAGAATAAAAGTTTTGGTATGTGCTCCTTTAGAACACTTCTATGTAGTTTTCTCTAAGACACGCCTAAGCATGCTTTCAAATCAGATTTAGATATATTGTTCAGGATTTTCAGGGAAAGAAGGATGAATTTTACGCAAAAATAACCCTTAAGGATCAATTATTCTGTTAAAAAAACTATACGATACAAATATCCTTAACTCATTAGAAACTAAGTAGGTGAAGGAAAATTAGATATTACTTACAACAGTTGACTGGCATGTCTTTCATACTGATGCACTCAGAGTATCCACTAACGTTGATGCCCGAAACAAATAACATAGCTTTTGCTGCGGCCTGATTGGCAGCAGAAACAACAGACTGGGGAGGAGTTAGCAAGCTTTGATAATCCCCTAGTGTCTGCAGGCTGGAAACTAAATCGTTGCGATGGTTTACTGACACCTCTCTTTCTTTCCAGTGATTGGTGGAGTCACACTCTGTTTCATCAATTGGTCCGCATTCTTCTTCCTCAATCAAATCAGCAACCACAAAAGTCATGATAGACAATAACATGCATAAGCGAGTGTCCAGGCGAGGCATAGGACCCTCAATAGGATCCCTTTCCTATCAATTAATAAATGATAAAAGATCAGGCACATCAAAGATTTAAACTTCTTCAGATTATAGTATATACTTCACAAAGAGCTAGAGATTAATAGTCCTTCTCCCCCACAGAATGAACTTTGGGCTCCGACAAATCAAGACATTCAACAAACCACTGGATAAATTTCATCCCAAAACATCTAATTCAAACAATAGAACTAAAACATTATATGACTTTTTTCCACGAACAATTAAAGGGAAGTGAAGCAGTTGATAATAAAAAAGAAGACTAAACCTAACACTTTTTTTGTTTAAGACGGGCACCAAAAAGATTTCATAACCAGGAGCAGAACTCAGATCTATTAAGAAAGCATCAGAGTATCACAATGTAAATTATTTTAACAAAAGGAGTACACTCAAATGAACAAGTAAAAAAAAAGTCAGTTCAGCGACAAGACTTCTAACCCTTTGAACTAGACGAAGAGCAGAGATCCAAAGGCCTAAGAAGGTGTCATGCCAGGTGGTATGATTTATTGCTTGGAGGGTTTTTAATAAACCTGCACAAAAGAAGAATCTCTAGTTACCATTCTGCACTGGTTGCAAGAACTGAACCAAACAAGTTCTTAAAAATTATGACAGAGCCAAGGATAAAATCTGTCTTTACCAGTTATAATTTCAATAGCACTTGTTGCATTAACCTGATACCCATCCATGGCATCTTCCAGTGCTAGATCAAGAGGAAGCCAGAGAGCAGAACGACTGGCCTCGTGACACAAACTAGTAGAAGAAGAGCCAAAAACAAGAACTGCCTGGAATTTACGCATTACACTTGTCTTGCACTCTCGAGACAAGGGAACACAAGTATCTGAAGTCAACTTGAGAAAAGCCTCAGGTGATAAAGTTCTTGAATTTCTCAGTGCGGATGAATTCGCTCCAAGCAGCTGTAATCGCTGGCTGAAGTCTACCCAATGCATAGGCCTGATAAAATTGCAAGAGAAAAATAAGCAAGATGTCTTATTTTTAAAAAAAGGAGTCAAGCAAGACACTGATTCGAGAGCTAGTGAAGAGGCATTCAGGCCTGTTAATAAAAGTTCTGGCCCTCAGTTTAGTAGATTTCAAAGAACATGAATCATGTATGTATCTAACTCAAAACAAGTAAGATCAAGCTTTGTAGGCAGCAAACAGAGTCTTCTCTATATACACTGCTATTCCATATGGAATTCTTAGCTAACAGAAACAACAAAATATAAATAAGGAAAAAAAGTACTGCAGATTAACAAATAATTTAAGTCGAATGCATAAAGCTTGATAAATGGCTTATAGGAACAATAATACATACAGGTTTCGGCGTGCCAAGTTAAGAATCCTGGATGTGACATTGTTTGACAAAAATTGTCCAATCATCTCAATTGATAACACAGTGTTTAAGCTTTGCAATCTCTCATGATGTTCAGTCCTACTCCCATCATAAGTATTATGAATATCTACCTCCATGTCTTGATGGTTAACTGTCCATCTAGATTGCTTTGCTGGTATATGTTCGAACAACCCTTCATCATCTAATGATGCATCAACCAACTGTGACACAACTTTAAAGATAAACTCAACCACAAGAATCCCAGGTTCAAGTGCTTGCTGACCAAATATCTGGGAAAGATGAAGAGCAGTATCTACTGATTCCATCACCCTACATGGAGAGAATTATTAAGAATGTATGACGAGGAGCCCAACTAATGTCATTAATAACTATTTCTAACCTCAATTCGGAAAGTTCAATAAGAACTCTACTATTTTACAGAATGAAAAGAACAACATCAACAATAAACTATTCACACTAACACAGGGCTTAAAGAATAGCATTTTCTTGTGTAATGTCATATGAATGATGTAAAAGTTGCATTTTATTGATTAGGTTGGAGTATACGTGCAGGAGAAAAGGAAAATATGTTACAGAAAACATTTTGTTAGCAGGGGATCTAAATGAAAAATGTAAGGGAATTATCGTCAATGGCATGCAATACTATCTACACTTATGAGTGGGTAAAAATCCACCTGGTTAGGTAAACTACAATGGTTTCCAGTTTGATGTTTTATTCCTCTACTATAACCATTGTAGAATTTTAGAATTGAACTACATATTTCAGGTCAGGCACCACCGCTAAAAAGACAACATTGTTAGTAGGGTGTTGCTCTTGCCTTCATTTGTAGTTTTTTTTTCCTATTGTTATTAGATGTTGGACTTTATACTTCAACAACCATTGTGCAAATATCCTCTCTTTTTTTCAAAAGTTCATGTTTATATGGTAATGGTGTTATAAAGGTGAGCATTAAAGCCCAAACAAAGGGATGGCAGACTTATTATTGGCTGCTGAATCACCAGATCATGTGCCCCTTTTACTTCAGAGCCTAGGATTGTGAGAGAATGAAATTGGAGGTGAATGTCAATTAAACTTCTGAACAGCTTTTTCAAGAAATCAAGAGGTAGTACCTCAATTTTTAGTTATAGGAATCATATTATTTCCCACCTGCACACTCTTGTATGGCTAAAGAGCCTGCCTCAAAAGACAAGCTTGTGATACAGATATTTGCCCAGGGACAGGGACCATTAAAAAGTAGGGACAATATTTAATAAAATGTCCATAAGTTCTCAAATATGAATAATATAGAGAAAGAAAACCAATAATTCAATACGTTTCAACATGAAGTGGTTTCTTGTCCCCGTAGTGAAATGGCGACAATATTCCAATAACTGAATGGAAATATTAAAATGAAATTTATACATAGAGAGACATATACACTGTATACAAGAAGGCAATCAGTACTACTAAAAACCTATCTAAACTACTACTATTAAATAACAGTACTCACTTGTGATAATTAGGCCCATTTATTTGAGATTTAAGAGTAAAAGCATGTCTTTTAAGGAGCTCCAAGTACAGCCTGTATGCTGCCGGCTGGGAACGCCGGTTAGGTATAACTCTGCAGACAGGACAACCATGAAAACATCACATAAACTGCAACAACAATTTTCTATATCAATAATTTCGATGAGCACTAGGTAGATTGAATTGCCAATACACAGTAATGAAGGAGAAACAATTACATTGACCTCAGGAGTACAAGTGAAATGTAAAGATTCGTAATTGCTATATTGAAACCATTGAAGAAAACAATTAATATTATCCACCCAAGCTCAAAATAGAAGTATCTAAAAGCTCAAATTAAACCCATTTTCTCAGCAGCCAAACACGGTTAGAAAGGGTAAGTAGCTAAATTAAACACATCGAAACCGAGAATCGAATACTGGAAACACCAAACAACCAATTTCGCAGAATAAAACAGACCGAGTAGAGAGCAAGGCGAGAACGAGCATGGGAGGGACGATCTTCAACGCGAGGGCCTTTTCGAGAAACTTCCAGAGAGTGGGCACGTTGTTGTCCCACAGAACGTAAGAGACGAGGAGATTGGCGAGCTCCGGCGAGGGCAGAGACACTCCGGCCGAGCTCAATTTGGAAGACAACTGTAGGGCCCAGAGCAGAGGATCACTGCCCTTTTCCTGCGCCTGCTTCGTCAGCTCTATAGCATTGTCCCATAGGCTCCCCTGTACGGTCACCGCCATCGCCGGCTCCGGCTGCGATTCAGAAAGTTCCGGCGGCGAAGAGAGAAGGAGAGAGTTGCTCAAACAAAGTCTCCGAGTGAAAATGGGTTTCACCTTTATTTTTGTTTTCTTTCTATTTTTGTCAGAAACCCAACTAATAGAGATATGACTGAATTTCTTTTTTTGTTCTTCTAAGGGAATGTAATCAATTTAATAATTCTAAATTTTAATCTAATTGTTATTTTTGTTCGTCAGATGTTTCATCTAATTTGACTCGATTCTAAAATTCGACTACAAATTAGTTTTGCAAAAATTGGGTCAGACGGTCGCCTAAGCGGAAATTTTTAAAACATCGACTCGATTTTATATAGTCGCATGTTTTAAATTGGTAAAGCTATTAGGTAAGTCAATGTTCTAAAAAATCGTTCTACATCTAAGTGAGATATATGCATAAAATTTTAGAACACCAATCGATTTCGTACAAATATTATTAACATTTTTTTTAACTTGTAAGGTTATGTTTATGCTTTTACACT
>JAYMTO010000196.1:0-14747 GCA_036898065.1 California macrophylla | reverse complement strand
GACAAATGATTTATCCTAATTATTTTGATCCATTTTTTTCGACTTTTCACAAGTTTCCGACTCACAATCCTCACCACCAATTTCTTAATGGTCAACAAATCTGAATCTCATGAACCCCAATTTCTCTCAAACCCCAAAGCCATATTATCTCCAATTTGAAAATCAACCCTCCTAATCCTGACTTAATCCAAATGTGCAACAGGGTCTCTAAGACCAACCAACCAACGATGAAGCAGAAAAGGAAGCGGAAGACGAAGACGAAGACATCAACGAAGACGATGTACCGTCACCTCCTTGTACTCAAACAACCACCACCAGTGCTCCCTTTGGAGGAGATTGAGGAATAGAACGTGGGCCAAAAATTATTTGGTCCGCCGAAGAAGAGTGTTGGTTGGCACGGGCGTGGCTCAATAACTCTCAAGATTCGGTCCGAGGCTCGGCCTGAAAACTCAATAACTATTGGAAAGCCGTTGTCACTGAATTCCACGACACCTCCCGACTAGATGCTATTTATAGGAATAGTAAGAAGATCAAAGACCATTGGAACAAGCGCTCGAAGTACATAAAAAAATACAACGACATATACAAAATGTGTTGGCGCAACCCAGCAAGCGGTAAAGACGACAAAGCCCTTGAGCGCAAGGAAGATGATCTGTATGCCCTAACGGAGCCCGCATTCAAGAGTTACCATTGGTGAAAAATTGTGAAGGACTCCCCCAAGTGGAAGCATGGACGACCACCAATCAGATGAGAGAATCCCAAGGCGAAGCCTCCAGCCAATCGAAGCATACGAGATTGGACGAGGCAGGGTCTTATTCATCATCGGGTTCTCACTCTCAATCCACCGCTCCCTTATTATCTAGTTCGACCCCACTGTCATCTTTAGCGGACTATCGAACTCCAGCAATGCACAAGAGTCGACCCCCAGATTGGAAGTTGGCCAAGGAAAAGGAAAAGGCGGGGCCATCAGAGGACAAGACGAAGTTATTGCTGGACACCGAATTGACACGGGTCCAAGAGAAGGAGTTAAGGCTAGACGCTAAAAAAAAAAGCAGCAGACTAGGTGGATAATTATTCAAGATACGTTTGCACGTCTCGAGAAATTGGAGGCCAAAGATACTTCCAACATGGATGAACGCACTCTTGAACGTCATTTGAAAAAAAATCTCAATGTGTATGACCTTGTTAAAATATTTGGGCGTGTAATAGTTTTGTTTTCAATAATAAAAATTAGTGCTTTTGATTTAGTTCACCGTAAATTTTTTATCGATTATTATTTTTACATCGAATATGCACCATATAGTCGATACGATAGGCGATTTCTACTGTGGACATCGATGATTTGATCGACGATATGAGCAGAGAGAAAGCTGATTTTGACATTATAGTCGATCATATAGTCGATGATCGATGATCTCCACTTTGGATGATCTTAGCCAAATCTATAACAATAACACCATTTGGAGCTGAGTTAGATAATGACGTCCTAAATGTATCCTATGAGTTCTATAATGTACCCAGAAGTCATAAACCTTAAATTTCATTCTCAAACTTGATATCTATTCCTGCAAGCTAATTAATAATACCCTAAAAATCATTTAGATGATCTGTCATTGAAGTCCGATCCTAATACTTCACACTTATCATATATTTGATAAAAAATAATTTATTATTCCAGCCCTTCGAACATGCTGCTAATATTTTGAACATCATTATTACTCCACAAAGTATCTCACGTGTCTCTCTACTAATATGATTCAGAACATCATCACCAACCTATTGCCTTATATAACCACATACTTGATGAAAGAAAAATAAAGAAATAAAAGAGAGGGATAATAAAGAAATAATTAAATAAAAATGAAGTATAAGAACCTAGATTCCAAATGAACAAATTCAAACTTGAAGGGGAACTCGTCAGGTGAAGTAGAAAATTTCTTTGTTCAAATTATCAAAGTGAAGTATAATTAAGTATTAAATAAATAGATAAAAGTGGGTACCCCCCTCAAACCGTGCTTGCATTCCAATCATTAGCGGATTTATTCTCACGATTTACATTACTGAATATTGGCAGCTAACAATCCTTCACATAAAGAATATCATTCATCTTAACTTTGTAGACATGATAATTTGAAATGTTTAGATTAATCTTTTTACTTGCATTAGCTTCCATTGTTTAACACGTGACACCAATAAACAACGAAATTCTGATACCACTCTAACGAGAGAAAAGAAACTATAACATATTGACAAGGGAACCAATTAATTCTCCCCCCCCGTGAAAAATTAATATGAACCTATCAAGTAAAGCTAATACCTCAATCTAAATTATAACAATAAGAACACACGTGATTTTAGCGTGGAAACCTTTTAAAAGTAAGAAGTCCAAAACCACAGGAACCTCGATGCCACTTAATATTTCACTATAATTATAATGGGTACAATCGATTCTCTCTAGATACAACACAAGTCATAAAAAATATCTCAAGTTAAAGGAATCTTGACACTAACAGTTGATGCGCGAGCACCTTTTACGCTAATTCCATTTGCTTTCATATCTAATTTGAGCACTTCTTGTCTCATTTATGAGTTTTATTACATAATTTCTCCACTCTATGTGTTCATGTGTATTATCTGATGATGTGTAGGTTTTAAGGCCAAAAGAGATAAAGTAGAAAAAAAATCGGTTTATGGAGTCATAGAGCGCGTGCTAATTTTGCGAAAGTCATAACTTCCTCATATGGACTCCGATTGGGACGAAAATGGCAACAAATTGAAGATGACTCAAAGAAATTCAAATTTTCATAAGCATATTAAGTCAATGGCCTGACCTCACGGCTTGACCAAGGCCGTGAGTCAACCCATGAAGTGCAGAAGAAACTCTTCTCAGGTCTTCACTTCACGACTTGCTCAACGGCTTGGCCAAGGCCTTGAACCCTACCCACATCAATTTTTAGACTTGATTCTCTTTTTTCCTCTTGGTTTGGCCAAGTATAAATAGAAAATGGTAGAGTTTTGAGAAGAAATTTTGAATCTTGTTGATTTTCTAAGGTTTTAGAGAGAGAAGCTCTCCATTTCTAGTGAGAGAAAGTGCTTGTAAGGATCGATTCTTTGAAGCCTATGGGTATTTGATGAGTTGTATCTTCAATTGGGTATTGTGTATCTCATCTCTTCTCATTTCCATGCTTGTTTTTATGATTCATTGCTTGTTTTCTTTCATTGTTGCCATGAGTAACTAAATACCCAATATCTACGACATGTGTGAGTAATTGTGTAGCTTGTGAGTATTGGGTTCACTTCCACTTGGATGTTATTGTGGGTTCTAGGTTAAATATCTTAGTGGTTTCATACTTAATGCTTTGTCTCCTTAATTGCCTTGACAATTGCCCATTTCTAAAATCCAGCAACTAAGAAATAAGGGTTTTAAGAGGACCTAAATCACTAAGACTTGACTTTAAATCATAGCTAAAGATAGTAGGGTTGACATAAGTGTAATAGCAATATATCGAAAAACCGAAAGCTAGAGGGTTTCATGGATCTTAATGCATAGTGGCTAATTGCATATATGTTAGAATTAACTAGATGGTTAGATGCTATAGACTTCTAATGGGTCGAGAGAGAGTTAGGAATAGTCCTAGAGAATTCCCGGTACTCCATAGAAATCCCACATGTAGTCCAATTGACGTGAATTCCAATACCCTGAGCTCACTGTTACGATCCCGCTTGCCCTAGATGCTTTCTCACCTTTGTTTTTTCATCATTTATTTCTCGTATTTTTTGCTTTAGTAGATTGCATGTTTAAGTGTTCTTTTTAATTACAAAACCAAACCATTTCTAATCGACTTAGATTAATTGAACGAAAGTATTGGTGCTTACGTTACAAACTCCCATGAGATTCGATATTCGGGATTTCAAGAACTCTTTTATTACTTGACGTCCGGTGCACTTGCCGTGTGAAAAGAGTGAGTAATCTTACTCGTGTCAACAGTAATTACAAGAGAAATAACAAAGATTGCACCAATTTGGTGGCACCACAAACACAAATGTCTATATGAATATCCACTCGTTCAAATCAAAATTATACTGTTCACATTCTAGTACTATGAGTCGTGAACACACTGACCAAAATATAGCTAAATTCGACCATGGCTCGACCTTGACCTCGATTCTCTCTTCTTTTCTTGTGATTTGAGGCTCTGTTTCCTGTTGTTGTACTTTCTCTTTTATATTTTCAGCAACACCTAAATAGTTTAAGAAACCTTATACGAAAGGTTTTAAAAAACTTTATACTAAAAAAGGTTTACGAAACATTTTTCTTCTCTTTGTGGGGTTGCCTTAAATACAAAGATCCTTTTTGGTTTGTTGAAAAATAACCCCACATATGTTGCATCTTGTTTGTAATGGTTACTTAATCTTGCGAGGGAGGTGAGGTGCTGAGGTTCTTAACGATCGAGAGTATGCATTGACTTTTTAATCTAAATGTTCTATTGATGTTAATAAGGTAATTGTTAGATAATATGTATAGTTCAAACTACAAACATAATAGATAGATTGCATCTATCTGTATTTTGAATGACTTAACTGATAAAGCCCATACTTTGTACAAATACACGTTGAATGAAATAAACAAACAAGGAAAATCAATTCCATCATGGTGTTAGAGCAAAACTAAAATTCTACTCTCTCAAACCCTATTCTTTCTCAACCCTATTTCTCTTATAAACATACGATCTCCTACTTGAGGCTTCTCTTTTCCCGATCAAATACGCCGTTTTCATCTCAACGACATGGCTGAATCCTCTCGTTTCACAAGCGCACTTACAACTCTGAGCATCCGGGTTGCTATACCATTCATCTTGATATGGAGAACGGCCAATATTCTTCATGGACCAAACTATTTTGTATTCATTGTCATTTGTCATGCTCATCAAGTCTTGTAGCATATCGATCCATCCTACCGACCATCTGCCACTACCCCAACTGCTGCTCTGCCCGTTATTCCTCCAGCTACAGACACGGACTCAACCGCCAATGCCGGCCAAGCTCAACTGATCGCTCCGGTGCCTCTGACTCCTCTTCCTGTCTCGAATTCTCCAGTAATACCGGAGGTCTCGGAAGAATTATAGCTTCGTCTGGATGCCACTGTGCTCTAGTGGATATACAGTACCATTTCAAATGATCTTTTGCAAATTATTATTCAGCCAAATTCAACGGCTGCTTTGCGGGACATATTTCAGAGGAATAAGCACTCTCGTGCTGTGTATCTCGAACACCACTTTTCTTCTATTAATTTAGATACTTTTGAATCTGTTACTGCTTATTGCCAAGAATTGAAATTGGTTGCCGACCAACTCTCTAATGTTGGATCTCCACATTCCAACCATAAGTTGGTTTTACAGCTTATTTCACGGTTACCCGAGGCCTATGATAGCTTTGCAACTTTCTTACAACAAAGTGAACCACTTTCTCTATTTCACGAGGCACATTCACGTCTTGTTCTTGAAGAAACCCGTAAACTCAAGCATGTTGCCTCCGGAGCTACTGTTGCGACCTCTGCTCTTCTGGTTCATTCGGCTCCGTCATCCGAATCAGGTCACTCCATCTCACACACCAATGCTTGCGATAATAACCGCATCTCTCGGTCCTCGCGTGACCGTGGTAACCGCGGGAACTCTGAGCGCCACAACAACCATGGTCAAGGCTGTTGACAGACTCGCGACAATGAACATCCTCAACAGCAGTAGACTCGTCCTCCATTCCAGCAGCACCAACCATCTTGGTATGCTCCTCAATTTCAGCCTCCTCCTCAAATCTCATGGCCACAGTAAGGTTGGTTTTCTCCACCTTCTCCTTACCCAACCAATGCATGGCAAAAATAGTCACCAGGATCATGGCAACCATACCGACTATCATCCGTGCACCAGTAGGGAATTTTCGGGTCACATCCTCAAGCCCATAGTGCTCAGTCCATTGGTTCCATTCCAACCGACATCTATTCTGCTATGCACACGATGACTCTGCATCAACTTGAACCACAATGGTACATGGACACCGGTGTTATTTCATGTATGACAGTCTTTCGTCCTATGTCAAATTATAGTAGGTGATTGATGCACAAACATTTTAGTACCAATTTCATTTATTTTACCCTCCATTTGAGCTAATACCGTCTATCTTTGGAGCATTAATCATACTTCTATCTACTAATTGCTCTCTCTAGTCTTAGTTATTCAAATGCAGGTTTAATGGAGCGAAAAGAATGCGTTTTATACGAAACATCAGAATTTTAGAGAAGCGCGCGTAGCCAAGGTTACGTAGGGCATGTCCCGATTCAGAATAGGAGTCCCAGCGCACTTCTATGCGGGCCGCATAGCTCACCCACGAGGGGCATGTAGCACCCGTACGCGGGGCCGCGTACATGCTTCCTGAGTGTTCAATTCTGCATTTCTTACACGGGGCGTGTAGCACCCATACGCAGGGCCGCGTACATGCTCCCTGAGCGATCAATTCTGCATTTCTTACGCGGGGCGTGTAGTACTGCTACACGACCCATGTAAGTAGCCACACGGAGCGTGTGACCAATCCTAACAGGTGATATATTTGTGCATTCCCACGCGGGGCGCGTACCAGAGACATGCGAGGCGCGTAAGGTGATCAGAGTTGCGAAAATTAGAGGAATTACCTATTTTTCCTTAGTCTTTGATGTAATACTATAAATAGGAAAATTGAGGAATTACTAGAGAGCTTCCACATTATTATTAGACTAGTTTTTGAGAGAGAATTGCTCTGAAGCTCTGAGGAAGAAAGTGTATGAATGAATTGAAGATTGATCCGAGTTATAAAATATTGGTTATTCGGTATTTTGTATCTCTTTTTCTTTCTTCATTATGCGTAATGATATATTTGAATACATGCTTTCTTTGACCATTGCCACGAGTAGCTAATTTCATAATCTAGGGCGTGAGTTAGTAATATTATTGTTTGTGGGTATTAAGTTCAATTCGATCATGCATACTTAGGATTCTTAGGTTAAACATCTAAGTGTTATTGTTCTTAATGCTTTGTCTCCTTAATTGCTTTGATAATTGCTAATTTCTTTAATCCAACAATCGAGAGATGAGGGTTTTAGATCGACCTAGAATGACCTAGACTTGGGTTTAAATCCCGATTAGAGATAATAGGGTTAACACAAGAGTAATAGCTAGAGGGTCCCAACCCAAAAGTGAGAGAAATACCGAGACCTTAATGCTTTGTAGTTTTACATATCTAGGTTAGCGATAACTAGGTGGTTAATGGCATTAGGACCGTAGTAGATCGAGAGAGAGCTAGGATTAGTTGTAGAGATTTCCCGTTACCCTTTAGAAGACCAAAATTGCATGATTGTTTGAAGTTCGATACCCCGAGCATGATATTATGATCCCGACGTCCTAGATACTCTTTTAAATCAGTCTCCACTTCATTTTACTTGCTTGCTTTTAATTACATGTTCTTGCATATTTACTTTTACAAAATCGAAAAACAATACTGGTTAGGTTAGATTAATTGAATGGTTAGATAGCTAGTGCTTACTCTGATTCCCTAGGGTTCGATATTTCGGGATCTTTTGTAAGAAACGCTATATTACTTGACGACCGGTACACTGTCGTGTCACGAGAGTTTAGTGCAAACTAAACTCGCGTCAGTGATGGTACTCATATTCCTGTTCTTGGTGTTGGTCATACTTCCCTTACGTCTGCACACCCGACACTTCGATCAAACAATGTCATGCATGCTTTCAAACTTATTAAAAGTCTTGTTTCAGTTCGTCGCTTTGTAGCTGATAATAATGCTTCCATAGAATTTGATCCTTTTGGTTTCTCTGTGAAAGATCTACAGACAGGAACACCGATCATGAGATACAATAGTTTGGGGGACCTCTACCCCGTCACTTCTTCTTTGTTGTAGCAGTTAAGTCTTCCTTTTGCATGTGTCACCCTATCACCTCAGATTTGGCATTCTCGTCTAGGCCATCCTGACATTCCAGTGTTTAATTCTCTTTGTTAGAATAATTTGATTGCCTGTATTGCTACTAAAAGCTCTGGTTTATGTCAGTCTTGTATTTTGAGAAAACAAGTTAAATTGTCATTTTTTACTTCGTTATCATCTACATTTTCTCTATTTGATATTAATCATGGTGATTTATGGACCTCACATGTTTTGAGTTCCTCCGGACATCGCTATTATTTATTACTGTCGGATGATTACACTAATTTTCTATGGACATTTCCATTAAGTCGAAAGTCTCAGGCATATTCCATATTTGCTACATTTGCTACATATGTGCATACACAATTTGGTCGTTCCATTAAGTGTTTTCAATGCGATAATGGTAAGGAATTCGATAACTCTTCATTTCATCAACTTTCCTCCACCTCCGTCATAAAATTTGGGTTCTCATGTACCTAGACTTGTTCTCAAAAAGGGGCGTGCCAAGAGGAAAATTGGAACAAGAAATAACTTGGTTAGTACTTTATTACTTCATGCTTCTGTTCCTCCTTCCTTTTGACATTACGCTCTTGCTATGGCCACCTATTTGCGGAACATTTTACCTTCCAAATTGTTAAACTTTTCTTCTCCTACTCAAGCATTTTTTTTCTTAAATCTTCGTCTTATTCTCACTTACGTCCTTTCGATTACTTATGTTTTGATCTCACAGGTAAGAAAATGTTCAATTCTAAGAATGTATTGGTTGATGTAACATGTTTTCCATGCTCCACCACAAAAGTATCTCTACCCCCTTAGCTTACTCATTTCTTGATGAACCTAGCTCACCTATTACTTTCCCACCATTTCCTAAATCTTCTCCACTACCACAACCCATACCACCCTCACTACCTTCTCCAACCAGCGCTCGCTTCACCTCTCCAATTACCCGCCCTCTCTTTCTCACTTGTAGCCCCATTTTACCACCACACTCTTCACCGCCAGCCACCCTTAGCCCCTCACCAACATCTTCTACTAACATGTCCCCAGTAGATATCATAAACCCCCATCCTTCCTCAAACTCGCAACTACTAACCATCCCACCTCCACCTTCTCATCTTATGATTACTCGCAGTAGATCCAACATTCACAAACCTCGACAATTTTTTAATCCCCATACCTCTGCCGAACCATCTCCCATACCAACTAACCCCAAACAGGCTATTTTGGATCATAATTGAAAATCTGCTATGGTTGACGAATATGCTGCTTTAATTGATAATAGAACTTGGGAATTAGTACCTCGTCCATCTCATGCTAACGTGATCAAGTCTATGTGGATTTTTTGGCATAAGAAAGAATGACCAAACAATTTTGAAGTTGCATTTAGATTATAGATTAAATGACCAAACAACCTCAAGACCAACTAAAAGGATGTCACCAAATTAGACCTAATATATTCTTTGATTTGAATCCTCCCAACATGAATTTAGTTAAATATATCGTCTATTTTTTTATTTCTATTCCCCTACAACAGTTGATCACACTATAATTACAATATAGTATCTGGCATGAATTCATCGATCAACTATTAGGCTAAACTCTAGTGCCAGTGAAAAATATTAGTATTTCAGAGTTCTAGATTCAAAAATAGTAACCGAGTGCTAAAATCAAATATGTATACAATTTAACCAAATACAAAAACTACTCCTATGAATATCAGATCCCTCTGTTGAATGATTCCATGGTGGACTTACTAATTTTATCTTTGACTTGCAGCTAAAGAATGGACCTACAAATTTCACATCTCTCTTCAATGCTCACCTATTAGCACAGCAACGGACATAATTTTTCCTTCATAACCCATCTCCGTGACTTATCTCAACCATTTTACCAGCACTTCCCAAATCTTTCCTGCCATGAAGCTCTTACTTGTTCTTTGTTGCTTGAGCTTGCATCTTGCAAGTTTTGTAGCTATCATCATGCCTAACTCGGGGTTGGGATGGAACGAGACAGGTCATCAGGCACTGCTTGCATTCAAGGCTAGAATAACTCAAGACCCTCTTCATGTCACGAGTTCCTGGAATAACTCTATCCACTTATGTCATTGGCAAGGCGTCACTTGCAGTCCAAAGCATCTCAGGGTTACCGCGCTCAACTTGCAATCCAAAAATCTTGCCGGTTCAGTTCCTCCTCACCTTGGAATTTTGAGCTTTCTTCAGGTGTTGGACCTTCATTACGACAACTTTGTCCATCAAATCCCTCAAGAGCTTGGAAAACTTTTTAGGCTCAAGTACCTTGTACTGGAGAACAATTCTTTCGATGGCCAAATACCATCCAATTTGTCCCATTTCTCAAACCTCGTGTATCTTGGCCTAGGTGGTAACAACCTTACTGGTGAAATTCCAGCAGACAATGGATCCTTACAGAATCTTCAGGTGCTCTTGTTGTACCACAATCATCTATCAGGTTCAATTCCACCTTCATTTGAAAATTTATCATCTCTTCATAACATTAATGGGACCATTAATTACTTGGAGGGGAGCATGCCCAACACCATAGGCCAGTTCAAAATTTTATCATATTTAGCTCTTGGTGTGAATGAATTATCAGGCACCATTCCTTGCTCAATCTACAACCTCTTCTCCATCACTCTCTTCTCTATACCAATTAACCAAATCCATGGGACTCTTTCACCAAACTTGGGCCTCAACATTTTTCCACAACTCCAGAAGCTTAACATTAACATAAACCGGTTCACCGGCCTAATTCCTGGATCACTCGCTAATGTGTCCAACCTTTTGAGCATTGGGATATCCAATAACTATTTTGGGAGCGAGGTTTGACCGGTTGCATAATCTTGTACAATAACAATCTTGGAAGTGGGCAAGATTATAACTTGAACTTTCTCTCATCACTATCAAATTGTACTCGTTTAGATGTTATCTCTGCAATGGATAATAACTTTGGTGGTCTGCTGTCCACATTTTTGGGCAACTTCTCAAGTAAGCTCAAACTATTGGGATTAGGTGAGAACTAGATACATGGTTCCATTCTTTATGAGATTGGAGACCTCGTTAACTTGATGGTATTGGGATTGGAGAGCAATCAACTAACATGAACTATACCCAGCTCAATGGGTAAGTTGCAAAAGCTTGGTGGTTTTTATTTGAATAACAACAATTTGTCAGGTACAATCCCATCATCTTTGGGAAATTTGACCTCTGTCCTAATATTCAATCTAATGGAGAGCAATTTAGAGGGAGGCATTCCCTCAAGCCTTGGAAACTGTCAGAATCTTCTGAGCTTGCGACTTTCATGGAACAACCTCAACGGTACCATACCTGAAGAAGTTGTCAGTATTTCGTCCTTAACAATCTTGTTTGACCTGTCTCATAACCAGTTCAATGGTTCCCTCCCATATGAAGTAGGCACCTTAACAAGGCTTGGCTCTTTGGATGTCTCTCATAACAACTTATCTGGTAATGTCCCAACGAGTTTTGGCAATTGTACAAGTTTACCAAGTCTACACATAAACTACAACTTCTTTCAAGGCACCATCCCCCAATCTCTGAGTTCCTTGATGATTTAGATGTTTCAACCAACAATCTTTCTGGTCCAATTCCAAAATACTTGGAGAGGTTCATCTTCTTACAAAATTTGAATCTCATATAATGATTTTGAAGGCGAGGTACCAAGAGTTGGAGTTTTCAAGAATGCATTGCCATTGACATTGCGTGTGGTCTAAACTATCTCCATCATGGTAACCAAACAACCATTGTTCATTGTGGCTTGAAGCCGAGCAATGTTCTTATGGACAACGACATGACTGCACATGTTGGTGATTTTGGACTGGCAAGATTTCTGCTAGAAGCCACACAAGGTTCTTCCGCAAATCAAAGCAGCAGTATTGGGATTAAAGGGATCCATTGGCTATGTTGCACCATGTTGTACTTGATAAACTTAATATCATTCCCAATAGTCTTCCGTCCATATTTGTTCATTAAGTGAGTGGACTTTATACTTGTGATTGTAATATGTAGAGTATGGTATGGGTTGTGAGGCGTCAACTTGTGGGAATGTGTAAAGTTATAGGATCCAATTGTTGGAGATGGTCATTGGGGAAAGGCCAACTCGCAACGTGTTTAAGGACGGCCTACACCTTTATGATTTTGTAGTGTCGTCCTAGCCCGGTCCGGTGACAGAAATTATGGATCCAAAACTGCTAGTACCTGTTCACGGTGGAGAGAACGTCAGTACCGATGGTGATCCTAATGGACGTGAAATAACAAGTTACAAGATAAGAGAGTGCTTGGTTTCAGTTCTTACAATTAGGATGACATGTTCTGCAGAAACACCAGGCCAACATATGGTCATTGACATGGTCTTAGCTCAGTTGCATCAGATACGGATCACTCTTCTCCGAACTGAGCATTAAGGATATTTGTAAGCCATCATAAACCATTTATATAAACTTATCATGTAAACTAAAATAGTTACCTCTTAGACAATTGCTTTGACACAAAAGGAAAATGTTATTTAAGAATAAGAAAATTAAAATGAAATTCATTCGAAAGCATAACTGTAGTTACTATACATAAAGAGAGTAAATTGACTTTTCAAAAAAAAAAGAGAGTAAATTGAGAAAGTATCCTCTAAAGTATCCAAAATTTGTTTTTTTTATTTAATATTTACCATTGTCCCTAAATTTGAAAAGTATGTTTATGTGTTGCATTCTACCGAAAATACTTTTCTTTTTTTACTTTTTACTCTTCCCGTTCTCTCACCTCTTCCCATTCACATAAAACCATCTTTGACTCTTCCCTTTCACCTCCTCTCATTATAAAACTGCATCTTCGCTCTCCCTTTCTGCAACCTGCCTTCTTCCTCCATATACTTCTCGCAACATCATCCAATTACTAACACTCATGGGCTATTGCCCAACACTTGTGGACACGGGTCATCCTCTGATGTCGTCATCCAAGGTTGATACTATTCCGGTGTACGGGAAGACAAGGGACGAGGCACAAATTTAAACTCCACTAGAAACATTGGTGGAATTTCACAAGATGTCTCGTGGAGTTCAACTTCTTGTAGGTCTCAAGTGGCGACACGAAGTTGAACTCAACCCGAAACATTGGAGATTTCGAGCGTAGAAGAGAATTCGGGTGAGACCCACAAGAAATTGAACTTCATAAGATGTCTGGTGGACTTAACTTCATTTGGTGTTCAACTTCGTCCGAGTCTCAAGTGGCGAACACTGATCGTCAAGTCCTGAAATCACATCCAAGAGGATGAATGTTTTTCAGTGAGCCTAGGATACGAGAAGACAGGGACAAATGCCGATATTGGTCATTGTAATTTGTTTCCATGTTCACTAGTGTAGGCTATGTATTATCTTGAAAGTTCAGAATGAATGAAATTGTGTTGAATATGTATTTCCTACTTAATTCCGAATTGGTTAAAGTTGATTATGACATTCATCTCAACTTGTCTCCGACAAATATGATGCTGACATTTCCGACTTTTGTAAGAAAATTATTTATTATTAATTTTTTTTCTTATTATGTGGTCAATTAGGAATTTGATTTCTTTTAGAAAATATGTTATTCGGTAAAAGAGTTTTATTCACAGTTTTTATTGAATTTATGAAAATTCCTAATTAAATTTTCGGTCATCTCTCCACATATAAATGTGTCTTTCTTTCATCACAAAGATTTTAAATTAAATGTATTTTGCACAATTACATAACACATAAAAGAGTGTATGGAAAGAGACAAACCAATACTCTCTAGCCATCACAATTTAAATGGCAATCGATAATATAATAGGGGTGATTATGGCGGTTAATCGGAACCGATCACCTCAAAAACTAATCAGCCTAACCTGTTCGGTTTTTCTTTTTTTGGATGAATAAAATATGTTAATTATAAATCGTCCGATTTCTTGGGTTATTGGTTTTAACCGAACTAACCTGAAAACTTTGGTCTCTAACGCATATATTTGGTGAGCGCGCGACAAAAAAGAAAAAGAAAATAGGAAGGATGAGAGGGGAGAAAGAGATGGGAAGAGAGAAAGAATGAGTTTAAGGCGGAGGAATGAAGAAGAAAGAGCAAAGGAGCACTCAGAAGACAAAGGCCCGTCATCATCGAATGGTGCATGGCTGGTTTTGGAGATCAACTTGACTTATTTAAAGTTGATGAACTAAAAAAGAAAATTGTATCGTCTAGTGCGAGCATACCCCCCATGAGGGTTATGTATTCTAGGATTTTGAAAGTAAGGTTTGGCGACAGTAACAGTGAGTAGACATAGTGCTCACGATGAAGAAAAGAATGGAAGTATGACTACATGAAAGATGGGAAACGGAGGGGATGTTAGGGAAAAGATCGCTAGAGAGGGGGCCACTAAATGGTCGTTCCAGTATGGGGAATAAAAAAGAGACAAGGGAATGAAAGTCAGTCTATGTAACTATTTTCTAACATTAGATTTATTTTGAATATTATATAAGATATATATTTTTAAAATGATCCAAAATTACTTCTTTATCAATACTTATAGGTTATTCACTCTCGATGTATACTGTTATATGTCTATTTAACCATTCACATATGATACAAAATCGTAAATTGGTCTTGCAATATTCATTATTACAAACTCAACATTAATTTGTGTATACACGAAACAAAATATATGTTTCTCTCATCTCTTTTCTCTCTCCTGACCCTGCATCAATCATTTCAAATCTCAATATTCTTAGATATACCTTACAAATAAGTTATACTTCT
>JAYMTO010000195.1:0-14755 GCA_036898065.1 California macrophylla | reverse complement strand
ACACTGGATTACCTCCCTCCTGAGATGGGTAAGTATAAATGACACAAAAGAAATGCAACAATATTTTCTTCACAAACAGTTTGTTTGCACTACATAGAATGTCCTTGGGCTGACATTAACGTATCAGATGTGAATCAGATGCGCTATTACGGAGTTTTTCTGTCATTATACAATTGAACTGTTTGAAACAACCCGTGCTCTCACCTCATCAACTCTTTTTTATTGCTTGACAGTTGAGAGTGTAGAGCATGATGCAAATGTGGACATTTGGAGCCTCGGCATCCTGTGCTATGAGTTCCTATATGGGGTCCCTCCTTTTGAAGCAAAGGAGCACTCCGACACATATAGAAGGTTAGCATGATAGACATGTTCAAAACTCCGTCTCAAATAAGTGTATTGTATGATTTTATTTTATTTTGCAAAAATTGAGGATTATTAGCTTGACTTTTTTCTCCATGTCTCTTTTAACTCCAATATGACAGTCCACTAAGTGATTACAAAATTTCACTGCAAGGATAGTATTGTAGTTTAGGAAGTGGATAATTATTTTTGGACATTACATTCTTATTTGAGAATGTAGGAGTATAATTATATCCCATGTGCTTGAAAACAATTCATGTCAAGGATATTATTGATATTTTATTTTTAACCAACTTATTGTGTTTAGTGTTTGTGTTGACTTTCATACTGCTAATGTATCTTATAATTTGTACTCATAGGATTGTACAAGTGGACCTGAAGTTCCCTCCAAAACCAGTTGTATCTTCTGCTGCAAAGGACCTTATTACTCAGGTTTCATTTTTTTCCCTACTGCTTAAACATATCACCATAAGCTCTCAAGTTATACATTCATTTTTCTTTTGGGTGGAAAACAGATGCTTGTCAAGGATTCATCGAGGCGCTTGCCACTGCACAAGCTTCTCGAGCATCCATGGATTATCCAAAATGCTGAGCCCTCCGGCACATACAAAGGTTGATTATTGCAAGAACTAAATGCTCTGTTCCTGTCTAGTGAATTGAAGTAGGCCCTCTTTGTATACAACAAACAGATTCATATGATTGAGAATGTACTGAATTTATAAGTCACTGTTCCAGTTGGAAGTAATTGAAATGTTGTGAATCCAAGTTCGACACTTAAACTTGATTGATATATTCTGTGTTTGTCTAAGTCATTTAGTCGATATATTAGTTAACATAAGAATGTTATACAATCTGCGCGCCGTATTACTTAGAGATTCTCGGACATATTTTAGAATAAATAATCGTTGTTTATACATATCTGGCTGTACACTTATCCATTGATTATATGCGATACTCCATTTGCTTGTAAAAAAAGAAGGTTAAATGTTATTCATTTTCAAAACCCATAGTCTTATATATTACACTTGAGAAGCAACAATATTAACTAAAAATAAACAACTATGTAAAAGTTGAAATATAGTATAGAATACTAATAGAATGACAACAAGACGATTACAAATTTTTATCCACGATAAATTAAGAATATTAAAGTGATGTAGCTCAATTGGTTAATACAATTCTTAATAACACAGGTAGGTTTGAGTCCTTGTATATATATACATGTTTTGGATTTACTTGTCTTTTGTTTAGGTTTTACAATTAAACCAAATATCTTGGATTTTTTATTTTCAAATCTATAACCGAACTAAACTTTTTCGTTCGACCCTATTGTATAAGCTTTTTTGTTCAGTTCTCAAATTTTATTGAAATCTCTCCTCTTGTTTTAGAAGAGTCTATTAACCAAGTGCATATTTATTCATATATAAGTATTTTATATCTTATGCACTCTCTATTTCTAACATATAAAATTGTTGGAGTAAAACTCATCGTCTAACAAATATAAGAAAACTGAACTATACAAAAATAAGTCATATTTAATTAACAAAAAAATTCAATCCTCAAACTATTTAGTGTTTTTTTAGGGGAATCAGTTGAGATGAAGGGTAATAAAGAATTTTTTTAATAAAAAAAATTTGGGTATGATTTGTTCGGCGCGCAGGAAATAAATTTGGGTATGATTTGGCTGTTCGCTATTTCCCTATAAAAAAATCGAGCGAAAAAGAACAAAAATTGAAACTTGAGTTCTACAGAAAGCACAACAATGATTGACATGAACTTTGATTTAGGGTTTTGCTTGCTGTCTATGATTCGGGTCTCTTGGGTGGATGCAGATGGTCCGTAACTGGGGTATGAACATACCCTTAGGTTGGTGTTTTCAGTTACACCTAATTTCGTGGATATCTATTGCATTGCATTGCATTGCAGTATAGTATATATGTATATATATCAAACAACTATCACATATGACTATTTTGAAAATTTTAGCATTTACCCCATCCCCCTACTTCTCAAGTTATTGTACCTAACTTGTGGAGGTGTATTATCGATAATCCATGGCTAATTAACTCACTAAAACCTAAAAGAGAAACTTATCTCTAACATCTTTTTAAGTAGGACACTTATTTTTTTTGGAGGAAAGGAGCAATTATTTAGCCCTTTTGCAGAGTCCTTAACTAAAGATGGGGTTTTGTTTTCAGTTGATTATTTTTAATTTAGAATCATTTTGTTGCTTTGGTCACTCACCCAAAAACTGAGAAAATCTTATTAAGATTCTTTTTATGATTGTGTCCAAGCAAAACTACTCTGGCTTCTGATATATTTTCTTATTTGCTGCTTTGTAATATGGTTGGAACCTTGCAAAAACTTGGCTCCTCAATGCTGTCTCACTTGCTAAGACTGCTTAATTTATAGTTGGAGCTGTGAGGTGGTTTTGATTTTTTTTCAATCTTTTGCAATGATCAGGGATTTTCTTTGGAATACTGGGTGCTATATTGTTCATTCCTGGGTTCTACTACACACGGATAGCATATTATGCTTATAAAGGATACAAGGGTTTCTCTTTCTCCAACATACCCCCTGTGTAGAAGACAATAGCTGGCGTTGCAATTGGCTACTACTCATGTACAGATGTTCCCTCCTGACTTATACCTTTTCTTTTACTAATTTTCTCCATGTAGTTTTGTTTACATAACAGATACTTTAGATGCTAAACAAAAGGCTTTTGTTGGTTTACTTGTCGCGCTATAGTGGAATCTTGTATGTTCGTGGATGATATGATGGTTTTATATTCTATTGCTGAAACTTATACACAATCAATTTTCATGCTTAAACCAATTTACTGTTCCTGGGTACATCTGGAATACTATTTCAAACACATGTGAATTTATTATGTCAATGATAAACCTAGTGTAGTGACAAGGGTGATTTCTAGAATTTCTAGAGGGGGTATGGGGAATAGCTCAATAAATGAAAAGGATACTAAACCTTACAAAATATTTAAGAGATGGTTCTTAATCATTCTACAGCATGTAGCAGCTCAGTTCATGATTACTTTTGCATACAACTTTGGTCTAGGAACAATGCAATAGTATTACAAGTTTTAAAAATTAATTTGTCAAGTGAAGGTAGATAGGGTAGGATTATCTGTAATTCTGTATTGGAAATAGCCGCACTTTTCTTTCTGTTTGTGATTATCTGCTGCTAGATTGGAAATATTAGATGTTAAATGCGCACTTTTGATGTAAATGCTGGTACTTGTTTTCTTGTTTTGTAAATATACATGTGTGGCAGGTTATGTTTTATCAACAACAATCTATACTCCGTGCCTACTCACACTTCAATTTGTCTGTTTGTTAACTTTTTTTGGTTGGATATTTTCTCACTTAGGCCAGGCTCATCTTAATGCTGAGCACGGGAGGGATGTAAGATGCGAGGTTCCTTGCTGCCTTTTCAGATAAAATATGTCATGATGAAGGGGATAAATTTTGGAGCTAATTTTCTGGTTATGTTTTTTGTTATAGATAAATGATTGGTTTTCCTTTGGTTGCATAGAGAAAAAGGGTAGGGGCTGATGTCACTGAATTAGTCTTTGAAAGACAAGTTCTATCTACTAGTAATCAAAGATGAGATATCTTGCTTCCCCATATCTCCCCAGGTTCAGGTGATAGGAAGGTATTGGAATAGGTGAGAATAAAGGACCTGTTAGAGAAGCAGGTGATACAAAAGTAAAGCTTGAGGGTAGGTTTGTAGGGCTTTCTCAAGTTTGGAAAAAGATAGGACTGGAGGGTTATAGGAAGTATATATGTATTTAATGTAATTTAGGGATTCATTTTTGGGTAGAAGAGATTTGATCGCATTTTATTACTTGTTTTTCAAACAGGATGTAAGAATTTTCTTCTGCATTGTGTCCAAAGATTGCATTAAGGCATTCATTTCCTGAATGATTTGGAATCTGTTTCATCTGTTCCAAGGTGATTATTATCTCTACATTTACTGGTCATACCAATTAATTTTATTTCTGATAGGTAATCATCAAATACATGAGAGAGTAATAAGCAAACTGCAGATGTAAAAATGGCTCTCTCCCCACTCCCCCACCTCTTCTACCCTTTGGCTGTTCCCCCCTTGCTGATAAAAATAAATCATCAAATACTTGAGATATAAAAAACTTAGCTTGTCACTTGTTATAACACACGGAGTCTCTCAAATATCTTATAATTCAATCCACTAAAAAAAGAAAAGTTAATTTGTGTGTAATTGCCAAAGTTGAAGACAATGAGAATACGGACAATTGTTACACCGGAAAACTAGCATGAAAAGGTCGTGTTATGATGCTAACTTCTGAAATCGAATTAAATTAAGAACTCTTATTAATATTGATTCTGATTAATGATTTTAACAACAAAAATATGGATACAATTAATTTAGAATGGATATATTCATTTTTATTCCGGATATGGATTTTTTTTAATCGTGAATCATATATGTTAATGTTTTGTTTATGACAATTGATTTTATTTGAATCATTTATATTTTTCATTTACTTGGTTATTTATCATAGCAATTCCAATTTAAAAAGGGGAAAAATAATGGTAAGGAATGCGAGAAAAGAGAGAATAGGTTTGCTATTTATGGCATCAGCTTACCAAATCGTACCAAGGAAGGAACAATGCAGAGAACCAAACGGAAACGAAGCCCTTCCGCCGGAGAGTCTCCCGTCTCCGGCACCGTCCAGTTTTCCGACTACAACGTCTTCCCTATCTTACTCGCAGCTCTCTCCGCCTCCACCAACCACAAGTCGCTGATAAAAATATGCCTGAACAATCTCCACCTCTCTCTTCTCTCCGGAACCCACCAGGCTCTCCCCACCTCCATCCTTTCTCTCCTCCCTCTCCTCCTCACTTCCAAGTAAACCCTCTCTCTACTGCTAATTTGATGAAACAAACGCTGTTTTTTCATCTAATGTTTTTGCGAAATGGCATTGGCAGGTCTGCGGAGATTGCGTCGCGCACGGCGGAGTTTGTGGGAATGGCGTCGCTCAGTTCCTTCGTGGCCAACCAGCAAATCACTCTCGATAGCCAGATTCTGAGGGTTTTGATTTCGGTGACGGGGAGATTGAAGAAGAAGAGTGTGTCAATTGATGCTTGTCATGCTATTTTGGATGTTGCCACCAACCCTGTAGGCAGGCGCCGTTTGCTCGAGCTCTCGGCATTAGAAATTTTTATGTGAGTATAATTGCTGAGCTTAATTTTTTTTATTACATGTTTATTTGTCTTGATTGGTTGTGTTTGATGGATATGGAATTGATATGGATCAGCTTATCCCTTTTCAATTGGCTAGTATGGGAAATTTGCTGATATTAGGTGGTATAATTGATTTATTGAAACAGCTATGTCGTATGCATATTGGCCGGGCTAGGCTATCATTGTTAGTACATCCCGGTTTCAAAATACCATGTATACTTTTGTTCATATCTTCTGGATGTCAACTATATGGCCCCATATGATTTATATTGCAGACAAAGCTGTGGGTTCCATTCCACACATGATCGTGTTTCATATGCTTGCTCTAATTTATCAATAGTTATCTGATATTCTTCTTTTTATTAAATGTATGAATTCTAAGATTTCATAGAAACATTGTTATTGCATACTTATTCTAGTCATTTTGATGTCACAATCCAATGCTTGGCCAGAAGCCGTATGCAAGCTGTAAAATGGTTGGTTTTAAAGTAAAAGAGAAGAGAAATTATATTAGTTAAGTAGTGTTAGCAAATCGAGATTAGAGAGTTCTCTCGTTAATTGAGCTCTCAACCTATCCGACCTTCAAATACCATAACTCGATCCGGGACCGAAACAGTTTATACCTTATAAGTTATACTTAAGTATGCTGTACTGTGATGATGTAGTTGCCCGTGCACTACTTCAATTTATCAATCTTCCCATTCCCTTTCACTGTATTTTGGCTTGTTTCTTACCATGCTTTAAAATTTTGAACATGATAATTATTTATTCATATGAAATTATGAATTCAATTTATTCTATTGAATTTGGTAGATATTGGTACTTCTTTGCTATAGTGTAATTTGACTAAACATTCCTTAGGTTTCAATTCCTTCAGGTTCCAAAATCTTCTATTTCATTGGTTTCTCTGTGCATTGTGGGCAATGAAGATGGTACCTTTGGTACTGTAGGGTTCAAGGAAGATGAGCTCCCAGTATTACTTCTTGATGCGGCAATCATTCTCTTTAACACTTGTAGCATTGAGGAGGTAGATAAGATACCAAGGGAATTTGCTGAAACTTTCTTAACCTTCATGAAAGAACTGTGGGTAAAAGTGCATAATCAAATGCTACTTGGTGGCTCTTCAAAATGCAATCAGGAAGAGTTCTATTTAAGCAATATCAGAGTTAGCAATATGGCTGAAAGTATATTCAAACTTTCTGCTAGTGTTGGTCAATTAGCCACACCTTTGACATTTGAGGTAATTAGAGGAAGCATCTTTGGTCCAACTGAGTCATCTTTTGAAAATTTCATGTTGAAACACTGGGAGTCATCACCTTTTCTTGTGAGTAGAACCTCGGTTTTAAAAAAGGAGGATGATATATTTAGCTCATTTATAGAATATATAAACTCCAAGGGAAGAGTTCCTTCTCTCATTTCTTCTATTCTTCAAGGTCTGATATCTTGTCTGCCTATTGCTTCAGATGAACTAGACATCCTTAATTTCTTGAAGGAAGTGAGAAATGAGTTGGGCTGTCCAATAGTTTATCAGCAGGATATACGGGTGGTAAAAACAGATAGACATTTGAACAAAGAGGTTCACTTTTTTCAGTCAAGTCCCTATCACTGTTCCATCAAAGTACCTCATGTTTTGTATATTGATGATATTTGGAAATGTGAAGAAGCGTATAGAAAAGGTTATACTATTGCACTGCGTGGCATGGAATTCCGCTTTGGGAGTGTTGCCAATATTGCAGATGGATTAGCTTCTCTGTTTGGACAACCATCAGTAGGTGCGAATATATACTTGACACCGCTAAACTCTCAAGGCTTGGCTCGTCACTATGATGATCATTGTGTTTTTGTATGCCAACTTTTCGGAAGTAAGCAATGGACAGTTAGTTCTCATCCAAATGTGCAATTACCTCGCTTGTACGAACCTCTTGCTGATCTACATGATTTAGATGTGAATAATTCAGTGCCTGAGAGCAGGCAATATATTCTAAGGGAGGGTGATATTTTGTATATTCCAAGAGGATTTGCTCATGAGGCATGCACAGAGAATAGTAGCTCCTGTGGGTCTCCCGGGTTTTCATTACACTTGACACTTGGAATTGAGGTTGAACCTCCATTTGAGTAAGTTTTCATCAGCTTTACTTTTTTCCTTCCTGATTAGAAGTTTGCAATTTGTTTCTCTTTCCATTTATTGTTCTTACAATGTTAATTATTTTGCCTTCAATGGTCTTGTAGTATCATTTGCACGTAATTTTAGAGATTGGTTTCATTTACCATTCCATTCCATTTTTGCCCTTCTCGGAACTCTGTTTTGAGCCTCAAATAACAAGTGGCATAATGACCAGTGAATTCCTAAACTCACACTTAAGGTGCCATAGGAATTAAATTGGGAACTTCATGGGGGTGTTTGGCAAACCATAGATCAGTTTTAGAGTAGAGTAGAGCCATTTCTAAATACTTTTGGTTTGCTAAATAAGGAAAAACTAGTTCTTATCTTATATTTTTGGAACACTCATCTAAAACCTGTTTCGGCCCGTCCATGTCTATCAAAATTGGTTCGACATATCTGGTTTGTCTCTGAACTGAACATGTTGAGAAATTCCCTTATATCTCGTAAGATTCCAGAACACTTGTGACACATCACAATTATCTTCCTCATTTTCTTCTTTTCCTTTGTTTGTTTCTTTTCTGTTTTAGGTGATTCAGTGAAGAATATATCATGATGTAAGATAATGAAAAGTTGTTGAATCTATACGGTAAATGACATCTAAGGTGTAGAACTCATCGAATCACCTTGTTAAGTATGACTCAGGTTGCTGACTTCCCTCTTCCATTCACGCCTATTTAATGATAGTATTTTGGATACACATGAAGCCAGAGTAATTTGTTAAAACTAAATTTTGGATCACTAGCTAATCATTAGGTTCATTGGAGTCATCATTATAAACTCAAATTTATTACACTTGCCTGCCTCTCTTGGTAGACAAAGAACATGATAGATATCATTGTTTAATGTTCCTCTGTGACTCTAGCTGAAGATATAAATGCTGGATTCCTAGCTTTTCATTCAGTGGTTTGGACTATATTCCTTGAATCCTTCATTACCTCACACTGGGTCTCTATCTATTTGTGGATACCAAATTACTTTACTGTTTGGCTTTGTTAGGGTTGCATTTTAGAAAGTACTGCCGAATTTTAGTGGTCAAAGGCTAATCTATTGGCTAATAGAATCTTCATAAACACAGGTCATTGTAGTATGTGGGGTGGCCACTTGATTACATCTAGGTGGATAGCAGGGTCATTGGCTTACATTTTCGACAGCTCAAATTGAATTATTTTATTTTAAGGGTTGGATGGGTAATTGTTTCTTAAGTTTTATATTTGGACGTCCTATTAATAGATTAAACCTTTTTTTCTCATTGATTGTGTTGTTTCAGTATAAAAGGCGAAAACAGCTCATGTGGCCTGACCCATTCTCTTGAAAAAAAAGATATATAATGCAGTTGTGCCTATCTGTAGGACAAATAGACAAGGTTTTGAATCTCGTGTCTCTGGAAAAGCTGACTCGTGGACATGTGTAGAGTTATAAATCATAATAATGAAGCATGTGTTGATCGCTATCAGAAATTAAAAGGCATATAGGAATCTAGTTTATGTAGATATGAATTAAAATTGTCAATCATGATACTATCTACCAGGGATGCAGTTATGACTTAACATATATTGGTGGCGATATTTACTGTTACTAACCCTGCATGTATGCTTAAAATGATCTGCAGACTATGAATTGAAAGAAATGACCATAATATATGTGGGGGAAGTTATGAAAAGTATTTAACTAAAAAAATGAATGGCTGAAAACTTATCAAATTCATATGATAGTACATGATTTGATTCAAACCTGCCTTTGATTACAAGAGAGTCCAAAAATCTGAAACATTTATGAAACTGAACTCTAATATGTTTAGAACTCTAAAGTGAACCAATGAAGATTGTCAAGGACTTTGGAATTGTGATTATGTAAGGACATGCTTTATTCCTCACTCTGTTGCTATCTACTTACATGCAGATGGGAAGGGTTTCTTCATGTTGCACTCTATTGTTGGAACCAGACCCAAAAACGACACAAAAATACTTCCGTCAAATCCTCAAATGGAATTCTGAATTTGCTTTCTGTGAGTCTGTTACATATTGTGATTGGGTTAATTGGTTGTTCTGAACCTACTTTTCGGAAGGCTTGCTTGGTTGCTGCAAGCTCTTTTCCATCTCGAATTCAGGGCTGGCATGACGTGAATCAGGAAACCATTTTCAGCCAAATGATTGACAAAGTTCATACTGAGTCGAGGTTCTTAGAAGCTGTGAGGAGCATAGACGTTGCTATTCAACAAAAACAAGATCCGTTCCAACGGGTGAGATGGCTCCAGCTTTTCATGAATCAGGGGGGAGAAGCCATGGAAGGGCTTGATTTGGATCTACCTTTCATGGGAATTGAAGATGTTTTTTCTTTATGTGCTAAAGACATAGACAAGGCTGAAGCTGTATTCATGCAGGTTAAGTCTAGGTTTTGTGATGAGGTGCTATTTGGGGATGTCAAGGAGAACTATAAGATGTTCCTTGAGAAGTTCAAGAAGACAAGAAAACAATATATGAATGGAATGCTTTCACTGCATGGTAATTGAACAGAACTGCAGTCTCGTTTGTACAAGACATTTATTCGTAGTAATGACAATATCTAACATGTATGCCTATTACCTTATATGTTTTGCATTTATTTTATTTTAGTAAATGAGAGGCCAGCCATGGCCATGAATGGATTGGATAATGTTCAGCATGGTGGAAGCTAGTTAAATTGGTCGTATACAGCAGATAACACCAAGGGACAGATTATATCATAGCATATGGTCTTGCCTTCGATTGACTTACACCTCAAGGTATGTTATGCATCACCTTTGGGTTATCTTTTTTCTCTTATTTCATTTTGTTACCTGCATTGTCTTTGGCAATTACTTGTTAGCAAAAAGAAAGTGACTACTCTGGATATGGCAGGAAAGAAAAATTTATCCAACATATCATAGTTTCATACATTGCTATAGCCACTCTATTTCATTCAAAACATTTAGGCATAATGCTTCTGATCAGGCAAGTATTCTACGGTTTGGGATGTTTGGGAGTTGGAGTTGGATGAGTTGTAACTCCATGGTAATCAATGTGGTAAATAAGCTCATCTGGACTCTCTCCATTGATTGAATATGTAAGCATCATGGCATTGTCTTTGGTTGTTGATGTTCTTATCCCTCTGTCAAGGTTCTGCACTTAGAAACAAGTCAAGCAAGTATAGTGTAAGTCATGAATCAAGTGTATGATTTTTGGTAGTATCAAATGGAAAGCTTAGTTTCTCCTCATTGCAGCTTATAGTCCCTTAGATGTGACGACTAGGTGGTGACTACAGCAATGTTACATTCTGGAGCTAGAACACCCAGTGCATTGCTGTTTTAGGATTATTTTAGGCAGGAAGTGATTTGAGTTGTCAGAAACAACTAGATCCTTGCTTTTGACTCTATCTATTACAAAACAATAGCGTGCTCTTAGAGTCTGTAAAGATGAGAGAACTTTCAAGAATTACCTGAACGGTATGGTGTTCGTATCTGGGAGTTGTTGCTGTCTTGAACTCCATCATGAATCTCCTTCCTGGAAAGTAAGTAATAGAAGAGGATCTGGTATCTTGGAAAAAAATATACATCAAAAGAGTAGTAAGAAGACACACGAAAATGATACGAAAAGGTTTCATCTTGAGCATGGTGAAAGAAAGAAAGAAAGAGTTGGATCGATTCGTCGTGTGTGAAGGTGGTAGAAGACCATAGTGTATATATGCAAGAGATTGGATGGAGGGAGTCAAGTGTTGAGGTTTGGTCGTGGGTCTGAGTCAGTCGTGGGGTGAGAGAATCATAGGCATGGGGCTCAGACATGTCTCCCACAGTCCCAGCCCGGACTCAATAATTGATGGAGGCCATAGAACAGTAGAGTAGGGCATTTAAGTTGATTGTGTTTGGGAGGTTAAAGGAAAGGGAATAGAGGTTCACGTGCGTGTTTCATGCCAAACAAAACCGATCACGGCTAAATCATTAATCCATGTTTTGTCCTTGCCAATAAAGACTATTTGATAATGTCATCTTGGTCTCACTCACCATCACCAATAACTATAACCCCTCTCTCATTATGTCTATCCTTCTGCCTCTTTGTCATGCAAGATATCTTTACGACTTCATGGTTTCATCTTTTGCATCAGCCCTTCCAATACTTTGATCTTGTCCTACTAGTTTACCTCGTAAGGATATTTGTGTGTTCCATATAATTAAGGATTATGGATGAAGTGAGAGAATAAGTATGAGGTATATGGTTCTAAAATTTGAGCTCTATGATGTAGACGTCAAGTAAAAAAACTCTGAGCGATAATCTTTTTCCTTCAAATTCATCCTGTTTTGTTGATAGAAAAACAATCATCGACATTGCGTCAAACAAGCTTTGAATGCGGACAAAACTCTGTTATATCACATGCCACTGGAGGCCCTATAAGGCCACGATGAAGAAGAGAAACCTGGGGAAAATTTTCAACTCTGTCTCTTTGATGTTACCTGTTCAAAAAGGATGTGACTTATTTCATCCTATTATATTGGAGGTGAGGAACATTATATAAAAAACGTAATAAATGTGAGATCATTGGGGTGGCGGTGACAGTGTATAGGTAATGGGTGCAAAAATATGATACTACTCTTTTTCCTTTCGACCAAGAATGGCGGGAGAAATGACATAGACCTCTTGTAATTGTAATTGTAAAAACTTATAAAAACATCCACAATAGCTCGTCGCTTCCCATTTTCTTGTCCAATCAAGACGCGTCACGTGTCTCGATTAATATCAAATATTTAATGTTTTTTTTCTTCCACAATTCATATATCTAATATTTTTATCCATAATCTCATCTATTTAATAGCGTTAACTACCACGAAACAACTCATGTCTCTTCTCCTATTGTAAAACACCTCGTCCCTTCCCGTTTCTCTCTCCTATATTAGCCAAATTAACTATCTTAAAGCAACCCACGAAGCAATCCCTAATGTGGATGCTCTAAAAACTAACAGTAGGGTTTACACATTTTGTAAGTTGTGACCATCTTTTAAAAACCGTCGTAAGTTGTTACCCTAAACTTTCGTTTTTACACCATCATCTATGTTTAACGGAAATGGATAAATTTTTGTCATATGGACGACATGTGACTTCTCATAATTTTGAAAATGTCAATTTTTCCACTGAACTAAGAAAATAAAAGTTAATTCTATTTTTCTATTTATATATTAAGTTGTCACTTTTGGACATTATCTCTCATGCTACCAACACGGTGAGTTTTTGCAATTACTCCTAATACCTCTGTAATCGCTAGGTTCAATCCCCACCTTGCCTATTGCCGAATAAAAAAGTATTCTTTTTCTTCTCGGATCATATTACTTCTTTCAGCTTTCTTACATGAATCTTGACATACTGTCAAATCACTAGTTAAGGAAATACCTGGTTTCCAAATGGAATGGTTTTAGGGAGAAGATCATGAAATAGAGTATCTGAATGTGAGGTGTTGGTAAGAAACGTTGGGCGGATTTATTTCTAAAGATAGAAGTTATAGTTTAATGGTTAGGTATGTTTATGAACCCAAGTGGATGTTGATCTTGATATATTGCCATAGTTGAACAGTAGATTTGAAAAATAATATTGAAGCAGTGTTCGTTTCAATGGGCTACTTGTCCCGGGTTCCCGATTCCTGATATGCTAGAGAAAGGTTGCAAAAGAAAACATTTCAAAAACATAATGTTCTATTTAGAAGAAACCCAGAATGTTGATTTTCTTTCTATATATAAGCTAAAAGCAGATGCATCTGAATTTTATTTATTACTGTCGAAACAAGTTTTGTTTTGTCATTTAGCAAAGAGTATCTGAAGGGCTGAATCATATTGATTGCAGGTCATTTATACTCAGTCTCTTGGAGTGCATGTTCGATTCTTTTCCTTGCCCAGAACAAGCAATTAATATCTGCTTTGTGCAGCTACCTCCATTGCTCTATAAATTCTCTACAAATTCATATATGCATAACTCATAGTGATTTCTTAGACTTCCATAGACCCTACACTACAGGTTATTATAAAGATGGGAAGGTTCTCCTCCACATTCAGTGCCCGCCTTGGTCTCCTTGTACTTTTATCAGGTAATGTCTACTTGACCCACCAAGTGGTTAAAATATATAGAAATGCTTGATCCAATGAATGATATGTTTGTTTTGTTGTTGTATGAATCGAATGTGAATATGAATATGATAATGCAGTCTGATGATGGTATTGCTGGCGGAAGCAAAGACATGCTCGGAGGATTTAGGCAGCTGTGACGACAAATGTAATGAAAGTTGCACGTCGAAGCACGATGGAGCAAAGGGAGATTGTGTAAGCGATCCCGGAGGTAATGTGTGTAGATGCTATTATGATTGTCCTAAGCCCAAGAGGTGCACTACAGCTTTGGGGAGATGCAGTGCACAATGCAACGATCAGTGCTGTGATCAGTCATGCAAAGGCAAGCATACTGAGGGCAATGGGCTTTGTGATTACGGCTTGGGTCCTGTCAACGCTGTGTGCGTATGCGCCTATGACTGTTGACCTATTTTCTTTTTTGTCCACCAATAAAGTTTTGGAATGGAATTTTGACAAAAAATTAAGAATAAAATTTCAAGTTTTTTGAGTTGTTTAATACAACATTTCAAGTATATATTATTTATATAAAAGACAATTATACTTCATATCTAGTATAATGTAAAGTAGACAACACATGCATGATCTAACATGTCTACGGGAAAATTATAAGTCAATCTACATTATGTCTACATCACATACAAAGTCACATTGTCATATAATCCAACCATTCCATTAAAGATATTGGAGCATTCACAACGGATATTGTCCATCCGGATTGATTCTACGAAATCATCTATTATATTTTTGTTTCTCTCTTCTTAAATCGCCTATCATGTCACATAACGTTTTGAATCACTGCACAGTAAATATCATCCATCATATCGCCTGTATCGATTCTTCGGTACATATTCGATATTAAAAAAATATGTT
>JAYMTO010000194.1:0-14761 GCA_036898065.1 California macrophylla | reverse complement strand
CAATCCGTCTACAAATGAACCATGATTTCATGACTTTGGATTAGCTGTTGTCGCGTGTTGTGGATGTGCACGTGCAATACATATGCATTTTTTTTGCAATAAATTTATATAGTGTTATGGACTGTTTTTAGTGGTTGATTCAATGTCAATTGTAGTACTCCATAAACTAGTCTTCTCAATCATTTATCCAAGTATTTGTTTGAAATGGTTTCAACTCATAAATGTAGTGAAATTGCTTGTTCTTTTTGAAGTTCGTATCTTCTTCTTAAGACCGGAACTCAATGTGTTAGCGTATGTGCAGCAGAAAGTAGCTACCCAGATGATTGGCACAAAGAGACATGCTAAGAGGGAAATAATAGTCAGCAAATTCAAAGAGTCAGCATGGAAATTTGTTTATTATATATCAGCTGAGTTTTTTATACTTTCTGTGTCATTTTGTGAACCTTGGTTTGGCAATACCAAGTACTTCTGGGTAGGCCCAGGAGATCAGATTTGGCCAGAACAAAAAATAAAGTAAGCTTCATATAGTGGTATTTTATTTATTGATTGATCATAGACATATCTTTTTCCGTCCTTGATTGGTCGCACAGTTCATATTTCCTTATGACGATAATAGAACTATATTCATTTACCGATTGACTTATGTTCTTCATATTCATTAACAGAAATATTTTGGGGTTTACTAAATCGTTGTTTTGTTTATCACAGATTGAAATTGAAGGGGTTGTACATGTATTGTGGTGGATTCTACATGTACTCCATATTTGCTCTGATTTTCTGGGAAACAAGGCGTAAGGACTTCTGGGCAACGATGCTTCATCATATAGCAACTGTGACTCTCATTGTTTTATCTTATATATTTAGGTATATATTCGATATTGTACATAGCTTCACATCATGGTTCAATTTGTCTTGTAACTTAAGCAGTTTGCTTCTGCATTACAGGTTTTCTCGTGTGGGTGCGGTTGTTTTAGCAATTCATGAAGGAACTGACGTGATCATGGAAGTGGCAAAAATGTCAAGATATAGCGGCCACCAACAGGTTGCTAACTTCACATTCGTGTTATTTGCTATATCATTCACCGGGCTTCGCGTTATCTACTTTCCATTCTGGATACTTTGGAGTACAAGGTGAGTGATCCATGTCCAACTCGATAGTTTTCTCTTAAAATAGTTGGTGGTTTTACAATTCGTTTATAACACTGCTTTATCGGGGCATGGAACAGTGAACTTCTCACCTTACTCAAAACTATAATGAACTGTGTAGATATCAACCTGTTAAGAAGTGACGATTGTTAGGATATAGACAAAATATTGATGCCTTTTTCTGAAATTTTATCCTACTATGTCTGTGGCAGCTATGAAGTTCTTCTAACCTTGGACAAGGAAATGCACATGGTGCGTGGAACTATATGCTATTATGTGTTCAATACACTCTTATTCTGCTTGCTCGTTCTTCAAATTTATTGGGCGAAACTGATGTTTGGCATGATCATAAATCAAATCCGCAATAGAGGCCAGATTGGTGATGATGCTCGGTCTGGTAAGAAACATCATGCTATTCTGTTATTTAGACCTAAAGTATACAGAAACTCGAATCCATATGAAAAGAGATTGAAAAAAATTCAAGTTTGAGTGATGATATAATGACATGGAAAATTGTTACATGTCTTACTAATTGTTGTGCTACTAAGCATTATGGATTAATCATATGAACCATTAATGCTTTATAGCCATAACCTTCAGGTGTGTATATGATGTTGAGCTGGTTTGTGTTGTGCAGATTCTGAAAGTGATGATGAACACGATGATTGAGCAGCAACGATAGCGTCGTGTACAGAGGTATATGGGAAAAAAAATTCACAGGTCCATCGTTTTGATATTTTGGTATATATGTGTGAATTCTCCGACATTGTTCTATCCTTCTTGGCCGAGCACAAGGAAGGCTTGTTGGATTGAAGTAATAGTACAGAGTAACTAAGGATGGCAAGTAATTGGGATTGAGGAAGTTTCATACATATCAAGAGGTTGATCAGAGAATACACAGAAGAATAGAAAATTGTTGTTTCAGGGCAATTGGTTTAAAATGACATTCATTACATGCAAATGCTTATATCATCATATGGGTGACACAATGAGGATCTTATCCATACGATTTTGTACTTCTCGCAGCATATAATTTATTTTGTTATTCTATAAAATTGTTTTATTATGGGTAAGAATGTTTCGAATAGTTCATAATTTTTTATTATATAAAAGATGAATTCAGAACTTTTATAAACATATAATAGTCTTTTTTATTAAACTATCTTCTTTTTATAATGGAACAGGGTATTCTAACTTTCTCCTTTTGGTTTTTAAATAATTTGAGTTGAATTTCAAGTGGTCTAAGTTTTTCTTCCCTTTTTGTATTTTATATATCTTTTTTCTTGTTTTTAAATAATACAGGTTAAATTTTAAGTGGTCAAACATTTAAATATGTGACGTAATAATCAAAATTTGAGATACAGACTTGAAGAAATAATACAAAACACAGATTTATATAAAACAACAACAAAATTAAACAAAACAAATAAAGAAAAATAAATTCATATTATTGGAGAGAATATCTGAGAAACAATTATTTTCCACGCATAAGCAATGGCATGGGTGGTAAATTTAGCCTGTGAACATGGGTATTGTGGTCCGGAAAAACAGTTGGTAAAGCAGAGGATACCGTTGTTTATCTTTAGCCGGAGTAAAAATTCAGAGTTGAAGAAAGAGTCGCAGAGACTGATTTATAGTCGGAACTGATGTGAAGAGGAGCTTACGATTCCGAACTTGGATCTTCTTTTGTACTTACATTGATAGGCAAGGAGCTCGTTGCAGGAACAGAAACGATCAAAATATTTTTGGGTAATTTTCATTTCTCCATTATCACTCATGCTCTTGTGTATTGATTCCATAACCTAGCTTTGAAATTCCCCTCTGGTCCTGTTTCACTTAATTCTGATAATTTGCCTAATGGATTTTCATGTTTGTACTTGCCATCTCTCCAAGTCTATGAGCAGCTTCTCTGCATTTGTACTGTGGTGAATCATTGCCCTATGTATTTGTATTGTATTGTCCAAATGCAAAATGATATTGTTGAAATTCGGAGCATAATTGGAAGGAAATTATGAAATCATTTTGGGACATCCAAATCAAATTAGGGAATGTTGAAGTGTACCGCTTTGAATAAAATGTGGATTTAGTGATCAATTGATAAAAAAAATGGATTTAGTGACCACTGGCTTGATAAGGTCTCTACCCATTATCTTGAGCTGTTGGATTGAATCGGGTTTTAACATGGTATCAAGTTTGGTTTGGGAACTTGAGGGTAGGAAAAGTTATGAACATGCACCTAAATGATATGTTTGGTTGTTTTTGTAAAATTAAGTTAGGGTTTATGTGTCATTTGTGTATATCCATTATGGGGTAGAATGCACATTAATGGAATAAAGTAATCCTGATGATATCTTGCATAGTGCTTGGTGACCTACAAGGTGTAGTAAATCCTCATGAGCGAGTTGCATTTTAGATCAACAAGTTACTTAACTTTTGCTCCTGCTGAAGTATCTCCCTGTCAGATCTTCTACTGATTCCTCTGCCCCGTTACAATTTTCCAACTTATTTATGGGGTTGCTCAAAATTGTGACTGTGTTTTCTCTATGAAATGTATGCAGTGAGAACAGTTCAGTGGCTCTGATCGCATGGCCACTATTTTGACGCTTTGTTGGTAGGACTATTTACATACATGGCAATAATAAGCCCAAGTTTTGCTCTATTATGAAGTGAAGTTTATAAGAGCACCATGACTTGTCAACTCTCATCGTTAAGCTACATTTACAACTCGGCTTTGGCAGTTCCATCACCTCATCATTGCTGTCATCACCACCGCCATTCTCATTTCTATAGATCTATCCAGAGAACAAAAACCAGGCACACTCTTTCGAGAATACATCTTTCGCTCCCTGCTCAGACACACCAAATTCCTACGATCTCCCATGCAGACATCTTAGCTCGTCAAGACTCTACACTCCAAGACATAACCAAGCTTTGTGAATCTGGAAACCTTGCAGAAGCATTTGATTCAATAAAGTCAGAATTTGGAAATGTTGTTTCTGGCTCGCTGCAGCGAGAAGCATTGTCTGTATTGTTACAAGCCTGTGGAAAACATACGGACATTGAAATTGGCCGAAAAGTTCACCTGATGGTTTCAGGGTCAACCTAGTTTAGCAATGAATTCGTTCTTAATACCCGCCTGATTACCATGTATGCAATTTGTGGATCTCCTCTGGAATCTCGTTCCCTGTTTGATGGATTACAGAGAAAGAACTTGTTCCTGTGGAATGCTCTTTTGAGTGGCTACACGAAAAATAATATTTTTGATGAAGCTATTCAGTTGTTTGTTGAGTTGGTTTCTGCCACAGAATTCAACCCTGATAATTTTACTTTGCCTTGTGTGATTAAAGCTTGTGGTGGGATGTTGGATGTGAGGTTTGGTAAGTTGCTTCATGGGATTGCAATGAAGATGGGTTTAATTTCAGATGTGTTTGTGGGTAATGCTTTGATTGCAATGTATGGAAAATGTGGGTTTATTCAGGAAGCAAAGGAAGTTTTTGAATTTATGCCAGAAAGAAACTTGGTTTCCTGGAATTCCTTAATTCATGTTTTTTCAGATAATGGAGCTTATCAGGACAGCTACTATGTTTTTAGGGAGATGTTAGTGAGTGAAAAACTTTTGGTTCCTGATGTTGCTACCTTGGTCACCATATTGCCTGTATGTGCAGCAGAAGGATGCACAGAAATGGGAATGTTGGTTCATGGTTTAGCAGTGAAATTAGGTTTGAATAAGGAACTTAAGGTGAACAATGCCTTGGTTGATATGTATTCCAAAAATGGATTCTTACACGAAGCACAAATCTTATTCGACAAGAACAATAACAAGAATGTTGTTTCATGGAATACCATGGGGGTTTCTCTACAGCAGGAGATATCAATGGAACCTTTAAACTTTTGAGGAAAATGGTAATGGAAGAGGGTGAAATGAAGGTAAATGAAATCACCATATTAAATGTATTGCCAGTTTGCTCGGAGCAGTTCGAGCTGCTCAGCTTGAAGGAACTTCATGGTTACTCATTTAGACATGGATTTCAATGCGATGAAATGGTAGCCAATGGTTTTGTTGCAGCATATGCAAAGTGTGGATCATTAAATTCTGCTGAGCATGCCTTCTATGGCATGGAGACCAAGACAGTGAACTCTTGGAATGCACTCATTGGTGGGTATGCACAGAATGGTGATCCTAGGAAGGCTTTAGATTTGTACTATCAAATGCTAGAGTCAGGCCTAGAACCCGACAGCTTTAGCCTTGGTAGCCTTCTTTTAGCTTGTCGTCATCTGAAAGACCTACGTCGTGGGAAAGAGATTCAAGGATTTGTCCTACGAACTGGGCTAGAAAAGGATGAATTTATCGGCATCTCTCTACTATCACTTTACATTCATTGTGGGAAATCTTCTTGTGCGCGAGAATTGTTCGATGGGATGGAAGATAGAAGCTTTGTATCTTGGAATGCAATGATTAACGGCTACTCACAGAACAAACTTCCAGATCAAGCTCTAAGTCTCTTCCGACGAATGCTTTCTGATGGAATTCGTCCTCATGAGATTGCAATAACAAGTGTGTTTGGAGCTTGTTCACAGCTCTCAGCTTTACGCCTTGGAAAAGAAGTGCATTGTTATGCTTTAAAAGCCCTCTACGAGGAAGATATATTTGTCAGTTGCTCAATGATAGATATGTATGCAAAATGTGGATCTATAGAACTGTCTGAAAAAGTTTTTAACAGGTTGAAACATGCAAACGTGGCATCATACAACACTATGATTTCAGGATATGGAGTTCATGGACATGGGAATGAAGCCATTGATCTGTTCGAGAAAATGCAAACACTTGGCCACGAGCCTGATGACTACACATTCATCGGTGTCTTGATGGCGTGCAGCCATGCAGGGATGGTTAAAGAAGGGATGAAATATTTCAATGAGATGCATAATATTCATGGAGTGGGACCAAAATTAGAGCATTATGCGTGTGTTGTTGACATGCTGAGTCGAGCTGGACAATTAGCTGATGTTTTCAGTATCATGGATAAGATGCCTGTAGAACCAGATATTGGGATGTGGAGCTCGTTACTGAGTTCATGTAGAACTCATGGTGATTTAGATATGGGAGAGAAGGTTGCAAGAAAGGTATTAGAGTTAGAGCCTGATAACGCGGAGATTTACGTGCTACTCTCCAATCTGTTTGCTGCATCAGGAAAGTGGGAGGATGTGAGAAATGTGCGGCAGAGGATGAAGGAGATTGGGCTTCAAAAGGATGCTGGTCGAAGTTGGATTGAACTTGGAAGGGAAGTTTATAGCTTCACTGTTGGTGATAACTTGTTGCCGGGGTCCAAAGAGATCAGGGAGATGTGGAGGAAACTAGAGGAAAGGATAAGTAAAATCGGATATAAACCTGACACAGCTTCTTCATAAATTGGAAGAAGAGAAGATTGAGATATTGAGGGGGCACAGTGAGAAGCTTGCAATTTCTTTTGGGTTATTGAAGACGCCAAAAGGCGTGACTGAGAGTCTCCAAGAATCTGCGGATTTATGTGGACTGTCATAATGCAGCGAAGCTGATATCCAAGGTTGCAGGAAGAGAGATTATTATAAGAGACAACAAAAGGTTTCATCGTTTTAAATATGGAAGTTGTTCTTGTGGAGATTACTGGTAAACAAAGAAGGGCTAAACAGATGTAGTGAAACCCCATCAGGTATATATTTGATCTTGTTTGTTATCTTTGATATATTTATGCATTGCTCTTATTGAAGTTCTTAAGATTTATGCATGCATGTAGAAACACAGATACATGTTTCTAAATGATAGTTAAAACATATCATAAGCGATAAAATATGAACTTCTGCCTCCTCTAAGCTTACTCTTTGCTACATTTGATAATCATCTTGAGAGACTACAAGGTTTGAATCCGAGACCTTCCACGAAAAAAAACAAAAAGATACACATACACCAACTGCAGCAGCTAGCTATTTTGCATTTCTGTCAGTCCAGATGTTTTTTCTTACCTTGGGAACAGTTAGAGCTTGAAGATGCTTAGCTGATTTGGGCACCTTCTTTGCATCTGCACTCTCTCCTAATTTATCTTCTTCCCTTTTCATGGTCATAGTCGCAGCAACTCCTCTCTGTCTATGATCTCTATGCTTCTGCTGCAGCTCCTTTGCTTTTTCATCACTCCCCCACAGTGGGAGTCGGTGACCTGAAGAAGCATCAGAAGCCATAGAATCATCACTCATATCATCAAGATCAACATGTTTGGATACATGATGACCATTACTTGCAGAAGAAGCTGAATCTTCACAAGAATCATCGTAATGATCACTACAAATATACATTGTCCATCCTGATTCAGTACTGTCCTCACACTCCTCAGCTACTGCTGCTGTTGGTCCTCCACCTCCCACAATCTTGGAACAACACTTACCATCCATCACAAGCTAGCTAAAAACTGGGAAGATGAATATATATATAGGATGCACAGTGTGTATAAGTTGAAATCAAACACACACAGACACACACAAAATCTACTCAAGCCTTGATCTTGAAATGGGTATGTAAGTACCCTCAAACACTTTAAATAGACAGAAAAGAAAAGAACTTGTAATTTTTCACTCTCAATGAGAATAATATTTATTGATGATTAGTCTGTCCAACATGTATCTATCCTGATGCAGGTAGCTAGCACAAGGGAAAGCAACATGATGACACAAATTAATTGCAGAGATGGAGTCACCACCTGGAAATCTAGAGCCTCAATTAATTCTATCTGACTTGAAATTTATTTATGATCATCATCCATCCGCACAAGCCTGACACACAGCATATATGATATATCAGCAGCAGGACAGCTAGCTGGCAAAACAAAGGTGAAGTTTTTCACACAATTTAAGGCATATTATATATGTAAAATAGTATTTTTGAAATATGGTTTAGTAGGAAGAAAATTCATTCACATGATATGAAGAGTTTTGCATAAAAGAATGGCTTAAACCAACAAAAGACATGGTTTTCAAAGGAAGGCCAAGCTTGAGTTGAGGGAGGGCATGCTTATATATAGAAAGGATCATGCCACAATGACCCTTTAGGTGAGAGAGAATCTAAAGCATTGATTATGAGATCTAGAGGTTAAAAATAACTAAAACTGAAAAAATTGGAAGAAAAAAAAAGGCAATGTATTTTTTACTGAGAATGTACTACAAAATGTGTTTTTTACCTTTCTCACCTTCTTATGTAAGCTGCCATGTGCACATCTTGAATGTATTTCTTAGGTTAGGTCGTATAGCCATATAGGAATGAATATATGTATCTTCTCAATAACTTGATTGTCTCTGCATTTGTCATTAGTAAAAAGGGTAATAAATACAGAGAGAGAGAGGACAGTTGTTGAGCATGTTTAAAATAGATCTAGAAGAGGACCTCTTTAAATCTCTCATTTTAGCTTTCAGTTTCAGAGACTTTAAACTCAAATTGTCCTGTCCAATGCCAAGTAATGAATGAGAGAGATGTAGAGGCATAGAGCACAGAAGCAGAGCAGCCTAGAAGCTAGGTGACACAAACACAAAGAATTCATGGAACCCAACTGGAGTTTTTGTTCTTATAATTAGGTTTGATAATTAATGTGAAGATAAGAAGAGGACATGACGCATCCATGCTGTGCAGCTGCAGGTTTTGTGCTGTGCCCTTCCCGGATGCTCCAATTTGCTCTATTGTATCCTACAAATGTGAATGTGCCTTTAATTTTTCTCTTTCTCTTCACTTGTCTTGGTTGGAGCTTTTATCTATACATCCTTCTGCTCCTAAATAACAGTGCCCTTTCCCTCTCCCCATCATCATTATTCCCTTAACATTTCCTATAAGCAGCTGGCTGCGCATTCATTATTCACCTGTTTTGTGTATTTATTATATACAGTTCAAAAACCACTGGATTATTTTGATCACATCATGATTGTTCAAAGCATTTTGATTTCAGTCCAAACCTTAGGGTAGGATGACAATTGGACGAGTACGATACGAGTTTTGTGATCTTAATATGTTAGGATATCAAGTTTTCGTCACGTTCGAAGTATTTTGACTCCTTTAGGAATGACAATGAAACGAGTATGAGATGATTTTGTGATCTTCGACCTTACTCTATTCGGGTTAAAAATATTGAGTCTTTATCAAGTTTAAAATATTTTATCATATCTAATTTTTAAATACCGTGAAAATTTCGTTAAATGTTTAGTACTATTACTTTTACCATGTTTCATGATTTCTACTCATAATAAGTTAGGCTAAGTGGGAAAGTGTCTTTAATTTGCTTTTAACAAGCATACAGCCTATTTCGAAAATGGAAGAAGTCAAAGCATCTTTGCCCTTTCTAGTTTTAAGAGTCAAACGTTGATTTTATTTTATTTTTGCTAAATCATTGATTTGACATTTTTGGTGTGAATAATTCGAGTTATTAACTTATTGTCAAATAAATTAAGTAGATGTTATGGTGTTTCGAAATTTGTAGACTCCATGTCATGTCACACATTGGGTAAAGGTTTATGATAGATGAACATGTTTTGAATTTTGAATGCTCTCTCCAATAATTTAAACTTTCGAATTATTCTAAAGCTTAACTTGATATCAAGACCATGACTTTCATTTGCATATCAAACTTGGAGAAAACATAATTATCACTTGTGCTGTATATACATGGTAAGAAATGTTCATATCCATTATCACAACCTTGTAACGATATATATAAAAGTGACAAGTTGAATTCGGCCAAGATGATGGAAACTAAAGCGCATGTGGCAGATTCGTTACTACTTTATCTCCAGTAATGGATTCCTCATAGCCATGGCTGCAAACACACAAAGTTTGAGTCAGCAAAAATCAAAGCTAACACAACTGCCGATAACATAATCCAAAGATGATTCACCTAAGATAGCTCAGAGACGACATCCGGTACAGACAGGTGAAAACCAAGATGTGTAACCCAATGGTGTAAAAAAATGCAAAAGTTCTCGCGTACCTGCAATGGCAGTCAATTCATTCGTTTATCATAGCCTATTCATATATAATGAGAAAATTCATTTTACGCCAAATTATATCATACTTGTTGCCAAGGAGGAAACGTCCACTACTAAGCGTGATCCTATCCCGGAAACCCAATTCCTTGTATCTTTGATCCCTCTCCTAAACACAAGAAAGTATGTTTGAGAAGTCCATATCTCATTCTGTTACTTAAGACAAGCAACCTTAATTCACACAACTCTGTTAGGTAACTGGTTTCATGTAAACAAGCACGATATTTATAATTTCATTTGAGTCCAAAAAGGAAACCTTTTTTGAGAATGCTGCAAAAGGATTAATGTCATCCTCATATATTTTTTTGTATTTGGATTCTACGTCTGAGCCAAAACCACCTTCAAGATCTTCTGAATGCTGAAATGCCAATAAGAAAATAAATAAAGGACGTGTAGACATTATATATATATATATGTAGTGATTAGAAACTTAATGAGGCACCTTCCTTGATCCTCTAGAAACAACTTTCTCAAGATTGTAATCTTGGACGTATCGAATCTTCCCATAAAGTTTGACATTATCAGCTTTTGTGTTTTCTAGGTCCACTGTTAGCATGCTTATCTTCTCTTTCAGCTGCCTTATTTCCTAAGAATATTTTGAGGAATCAGTTAAGCAATTCACAAAATCTCTAATCTAGCAATAAGAAAATAATAAACTTGAAATCGAGTCATAGGTCATATGAAATAAAATACTCATAATTCAACAGCAAACCTCTTCTGTCTCATGTAAGCGTGTCCTGAATCGATCTCGTTGATTGCATATCACCTTGAGCATTGAACTTTGATCTTGATCTGAGGACACCTGCTTTTGATCAGCATCCTGATACAGGAGTGATGTATTAATAACATGCTTGATTAAGCCGATAAAAAAGAAGCATGTTTGATTATAATTGCCCTAGTAGATCACTAACAAGTATTCCTTATCAGGTGATTAAAAAAATCATGAGGTGTATAATTTCACATGGGTCAAGACAAGAAAGATACAGAATTACAACAACCAAGCCATTTACTGAATAATGTTGTGGTAGGCTATTTGAATCATTTAGCAAACTGTTTGGGCTCCTCAGCTTGTATTTTCTTTCTCCACTCCACTCCATTCTATCCAATGCTATCTCCTCCGACAAGCCAAATATGATACTCAATTACCATGTCCTAAGTTCACCCCAACCCCTTTTAGTTTCTCCTAACTTTGCTTAAGGGGTCATTAACCTCTATGCATTGCACATGTCAAAACCATCTTAAATGCTTTTCTTTCCTCTGTTCTTCAATTGATGTTACACAACTCTTGTTCACAAAACTTCATTCCTAATCTAATCCTTCCTGGTATTATTACCACAACTCCACCTAAGCTTTTTGATCTCCGCTTCATCCATCATACATTGATCTAAATTAGAAATAGGAAATAAACTACAACTAGGAACAAGAAACAAACTAGAAATAGTAACTACAACATAATTAGATAGTTTATTTGATAAATTTAGAGTAGGAATAAATCACTACAGCCAAATAAGACTAGTAATAAACCAAGTATTAGGAATCCATCATTGTCTTCAAAAGATAGCTTGTGAAAATTAGAGTGGAAGTGCTACTGGTATCTTGTTCATATTCTTTATATTACTGCTACTTTCAAAAATCTAGTGAGTAAAAACAGTGAACCAAACAGGGGTCGAAGTTTCATATTTACCAATGAGCACAACGTTGCAAGTAGAAAGATGACTAAAAACAAACAGTGAAACAGGTAGTCTAGTCATTCCTTCCTTCACGTACTGCATAAAACTTGGATTTTGTCCAGATGAAAATGCTTTGGAAGCTTTTAGAACTTTATTCCATCCTCAAAGCTTCAGTTTTTAGTTCGAGGGCGCAATTTGTATATAATTATCCACTAAATTTACATTAAGTGGAGGACACTTCAATACTCCTCTTGTACAAGCCAGACAACACAACAAGCCTTGCATTTGGACGAAGAATTAACAAGGAGGAACCACAGGCAGGTCACATAGGCCGAAGATCAAACCAGCTTTGATACTATGTTAAAACTTTACTCCAACCCAAAAGCTTAAGCTGTTAGGTGGTAGGCTAATTAGTATATTACGAGGTCACTACATTCACATTCCTTCATTGTGAGGCACTTCAACATAAGCCATCAAAAAAGAGAATAGCAAGGTAAGTATATGTTGGGAAGAGAGAAAGGTACCTCTGATGGATCACTTGTCCCAACCTCAGAAAGATCCCAATCATCAAATACAGTGCTTTTTCTGTCTCGAGAACTGCAACCCTAGATCCAGAAAAAGACTATAAGCAAGACTATGGAGCAACACTGAAAGTTAAACCTTCTAATATGTACTAGTACTTGATATGCCAAACAAGGTATCAAATCAGTATAGCTATTCACATGAGTAGATTAGTTTTCTGTTATATCAAGCGATACATTATATATGCTATGAATAATTGTCTCCTAACATATTATTTATTACAATGACTGTAAATTAAAATAGGCAGTGCTTTCTAACACTCAATATGACAGCCAGTACTAACTGTTGAAGTGTCTCACATTGAAAAAATGTGGATTCAATGAACATTTAATATACTAGTTAGACCCTCCACCTAATAGCTTCAATTTTTTTTGAAGTTTAACACTAACAAACTACTTCACATGCCATAATGTAGCTACTTAACAAAAATATTACTATTAAGGCTTTCAGAAGTTACAAGTGCAAACCTTCATTATATCATCTTCCAACTTTTGAATTAATTTTTGTTGTCCGTTAACCTTTTCTGTAAGTTCTGCTACCTTGCCTTCTGTTCTTTCCAGCAAAGATGTTTTCTCAGAAAGTTTGATCTGAAATTTGAGTAAACATACAGAATTGCAATAGCTGACTTCCATTCAACATTAAAAAAAACTAAGCTAAACTATAATAAAAAGCATTGACTACCACTGTGTACCTTCAACTGTGTGAGTTCGTGTTCCATTTTTCTGTTCTTATCAAGAAGAAGCGCCTCCATTTTGCTCATATCTTCCCTATTAGTGGCTACATCCCAATCTTCGTCCTCACAAGAACTATAGAGAGTAGTCTACAAACATAAAAACAAATAAGTTTTATAGGACATTGTTAAGGAGCATATAGAACTTCTATGAAGAAAAGTTCCATGTATGTATAGCAACCCAATTTATAGATAACTTTCCACCTTACATGACACTTTTAAGACACTATCTCTATAATCATGAACTCCGTCCACACACAAATTAACATAAGAACCACACCTTCTTAGCATGTGTGCTTTTATTTGTTTGTATAAACTATTAGACATCCGAAACTCATATGATTACCAAGCAGAGAGTAAGAGAGGTAAATAATCAACAAACTTGAAATTGTATGAAACCAGAGCAATGAATACTAAAAATAGTAACATATGTAATTTGGATGCTCCCATGCGGCAGCATAAGCATCCACAAAGCAAATAAAGTCCATAGAAACTCAATCCACTATAATAAGATTTAGAGTATTCGCATTTCCACAATGGGGATGTGAGTTTGAAAGGAGGGTTTAGGGATTTAAAAAAGAAGAAGAATTGCCTGTCAAAATAAAATAAATAACTCTAGTAAGAATTGATTAACAAAGGAAACATGGAAACGAATTACCTGAGGATGAAACTCAAGATTAGTCACAAAAATATACACATCAGGGGAGGATTTACCTGCAAAATCTTGACATGATTGCGCAAATCATCTACCATCTTTGATGTTGGCCTAGCCTGAAGCTCTTTCTTTACCTCCTCAAGAGCAGCTTCCTGGTTTAACATCCAAAGAAAAAAGTGAAACCAACACATATCACCACTTATTAGTAGTTTCAAGAACATTACTTGTAAATATTATTTTTTTTTTGAAAAAACATTACTTGTAAATATTAAAATCTCACAATGGTGGGAGATAGAAAAATAAAAATTACCCCTCCATTACAAAATAAGTGTCCTACTTCCCAAAAATGGATGTTCGAAAATAGGTTCCACTTTTTTTGAAGAAGTTAATTATGCATAAATTACCAACAATGTCCTTGTATGAGTGAATTATTACCACGTGTATATTTGCAAGTGGAGCACATAGGACATGGTAGAAAAGTAGAACACTAACTCCACTAATCCTTAATTTTTGCAAAAATAAAATAAAATTAAACATGACACTTAGTTTACAATGGAAGGAGTATATATAAAGGCAACTAACAAAACTAATAAGGTTGTCTCTTTAGTACAACAGTTTGCGCTCGTCTGTAGCCTAATATTTAAATTTTAGGTTGGTACAATAGCAAATTTGATTTCGGCCAACTGACATATGGCCCACTTGTTTGTGTTCCCAACTATGTTGCATATCCCTATGTTCATCAGACAATTAACACTAACCATGTTTAGCTAAACCCAAAACTAGAACTGCAACACGAATTATATACCTTTTCGATAATTTGTGCATTCAATTTCTTGATCATACTCATGTGTTCCTCTCTCTCATTAGATAAGGTGGTTTCAATGTTATGAAGTTCCATGTTCAGTTCAGAGATAATCTTCTCTTTGG
>JAYMTO010000193.1:0-14772 GCA_036898065.1 California macrophylla | reverse complement strand
AAAATCGAACCAGGGGTTAGATTTTTTCAAAAAAAAAATATTTTTTCAAACCAATAAACCACGGTTTTCAAACCGACGATCACGATTTGGTCATTTTTTGCTATCAGTTTATTTTTTAGCACCCTTATAGATTGGTTAGGTACATAGAGGTTTAACACGTTTATGGAGAGATGTGCATGAGAGGACATAAAAGTTAGTTATTGAAGATTCCTAAATATTACACAGTATTAATTTAACACATTGTTCAAGAGATATGGTTAAGAAGTTAATTATAAATTTTAAATAGTAATTACAAAAAACAGAAATTATTTGATAAGTGAAATATTGATTCAATTATTTAGTTTCTCTTGATCTCCCTCTTGATTTTGTTGTCTAGTACATTTAAACTCCTCTCTAAAACCTTTTTCTTCACCCAGAATTTTGATCAATTGTTTCATACCTTTGTATTAAAAGAGAAGTTCAGTTCATCCTTCCCAATCTGACAGTAAAAAAACAAACCACAAAATATATGAACTATTCCATCAAATGAGTAGGTAATGCTTTTGCTACTTGAGAACTCACAAAGTCAACGACAACAAATTGTTCAGTTCAGCCTTTCTATCAATGAATAGAAAGTCAATGACAACTAATTGAGGGTTTTTTTATAAGAGAAGAAAGTTCCAAATCGACACTAATACTGGCAGTAGGATCAGTACCAGAGAGCTCCTTTCTTTGTGAGTTCAAATTGCAACATAAAGGCAAACATTACTACAAATGTAGAGATCATTCTTAACTAAGTTCCATCCTGCAAAAGAAGTCGGTTGCGTAAGACACACTTAGGCCCCCATATAAATGCAAAAGAGTTCACATCTCTCCATCGCAGGAACGTAACAGAGTTCATACCATTACCAGACCAATCTCGACTTTACAAAATCTTCCAAGCTCTTTCCCACTCTCCATTGCCAGCACTACATGAACAATTTCAGTTACTAGTAAATATATCCCAAATGAAATGACATGTAATTGTATGATTAAGAAGCAGGGCAAGTAGTACTGTCTGTCCTGATGAGAAAGATAGTGTTCTCTTTAGAAACTTGAAGCCATTATACAATTGCTAATGCTGGTAATAGTCTTGTTTCTTTGATAAATTTGCAAGCTTGTTGAAGCCTAACAATCTCCAGAATCTGATTAAGTTGTTTTGCTCTTGCACATGAAATTACTAAGATCAAGGGATGATGAGGGGAGGAGATGAGAGGAGACGAGTGTGCAGCTTGGCACAAATTGGGAAGTTCGATTAGGTACATAATATTTTCATTCACAGACACACCGAGGTTGATACAAAACTTCTCTTATGTGTTTAAATAGATATAGACAATACAAATCAATTTAATATATAAGAAAAGACAAAGGTTAGTTATTGAAGATCCCTGAATATTACATAATTCAAAAGTTTTAACACAATTATCAAGAGATATGTATGCACGGGAAGACAGATAAGTTAGTTATTGAATATCTTTAAATATTACACAAGAGTTAACACATTCTTGAGAGATGTATATGAAAAGAGGGAGAAATTAGTTATTGAAGATACATAAATGATTTAACACATTGCTCAAGATATATGGATAAGATGTTAGTTATAAATTTTAAATAATAATTACAAAAAATAAGAGAAATTATTTGACGAGTGAAATATTGATTCGATTATTTAGTCTCTTAATCTCCCTATTGATCTTTGCTTTGTACATTTAAACTCCTCCTTGAAACCTTTTTTCTTCACGTATAATTTGTTACACGGGCAAAAATAAGCAGGTAGCCATAATGACTATTATTCGTGAGTGATAAACATAGTATTTTATGTTCTGTACATCAACTTTTTAGATCAAATTTGTTATTTAACTATGGTTTAACATAGGCCACAGTAAATTGCAAGGACTCAATATTTTAAGGATATATGTCATATATGCAACACGTGAACGAATAGGAAATTTTCTATGACAAGTCTACCCAAGTCCAACAGACCAAACCAGTTTTGACATGGATTACACATTTGAGTCTCTTTCCGTATAGGGTTTTCATGCCCATCAAATCTAAAATAAATGAAGTGTTTATGTAACCACCAGCTCACACCGTAGAAGAAAACAGCATTAAGTCCGATGGAGAGGGATCATGGTAAGGCTGAAGAAATCGCAACAGAACCAAATTTGCATAATTGAAATCTCTTGTAAAAAGGAAAATATTTACATAGGTGTATATAATAGAAACTTCAATTGTAAAGTTTGCAGCAATAAGTGGAGAGTGGACACTACTGAAAATGGAACAGTTCCGAGTAGAAGCCAGATTAAATACTGCAATCCGTTTATATCATAAACACAATTTTCCAAAGAAACTTAATACATATTACCTAATCATCACAGCAGCAAGCTTCAAAAGAGAAGTCATGTTTCATTTTGGAAGGAGACCGAATATGAACATCGTGTATGCACAAAACCATTTATGGATAGACATTATTCAACCAAGGGTGCAATTAAATAATTGAATGCTACTATTATTGAAATAAAAAAGAATTATGCCACCAATTTAAGAGGAAAAAGATGCAAAGTGATTAAAGATCTGGAAACAAATTGAGTCATCGCCACAAAGACAACGACAATGGTAGTGCAGAAGGTAGAAAAATCATGAGGAAAAAAGTCAAAAGATGAGTTACTATGTGGTTAATTAGGCAAAATTCAGACATACATGCAAGGGTTGAACCGGGACTGATGGAAGATGCTTGAATAGCCTCATTCCAAGAAACATCTCCAGCTGCTTTTGACGAGAGCTATCTACAACTGCATTTTTGTATCTTCTTTGCAAACTAATCTTCACATTCTGGGCTGCGGAGAACTGTTTGAACTTTCCTCCAGTTTCTTCACTGAAGATGCTAAGGATTTGGCTATGCATAGCTTTAGAACCAGTGTAAAGGGTTGCATGAATATCTCCAGCAAGTAGAAATAGATCGGCTAGCTGAGATACTGGTGATATAATCGTTGATCTCTTGAATTCATCAAATGTCATATCAAATCTCTTCCAAGGTTTATCTGGACATGGATGCATCCATGTTGTTGTCCTAGTGTTGTGATCAATATAATAAGTTTTCCCTGTTACTGCATCAGATCGTTTCTCCCAACCAGGAGGCAATGGAGCAACATATCCACCATAACTATTGGTTGATGGATAACCAAAAGCGAAATCACTATCAAGTGATATCCCCAGTCCTCTACATTGTTCCACAAAAACTTGGAGGGCACCAAAATAACTAGCGGCATTTGTTCTATCCAAAGAATCTGCACAGTTGAAACGTATCACTCCATTTTGATGTGATCTCAAGCAAAAGGCACCTTCAAAGTCATCATTATAGATAACTTCACCCCTGCAGTCCTTTAATCGTTGTCGTGAAGGCAGATAGTCCCCTTCAGTAATGCCTATAGACATAGTGGGTACCTTAAGAAGTTTCCAAAGACCTTCAATTGTTTGTTGTTCACCTTTACATTTTATACTGGCATGCCAATCATAATTTACCAAATGAATTCGAGTATTAGGGAGCCTTCCAGTTGATCGAATATAGTTTATGGATTCCTCAAAATGCTGAACTAAAATGCATTCTGATTTTCCTTCGCCATTCCTAAGTAAGTTGATGCATACAATTGGAACAAAAGAGCTTTTCTTCTGACTACCCACGGTAGCTGCATCCAGATTTCGAGCATCATATCTCCTACTTAACCTTTCATAGTACTGTGAGCTTCCTTTATATGGATCACGATCTGAAACATATATTTCTGCTTCTGCAGCAGTCATCTTTAGTTCTGCACCCCACCACATTGGAATAGTACCTCGCCGCCAAATATATGTGTTGAAAGGAACACTCTGACCCGTCCTTTTAGGAACCCATACAAGTTGCTCACATTCCACTTCATTTCCTGTCAAATGGCCATTCTTCATAAGTTCAGAGACATTCAATTAAAACCCATGAAGAGCTGAGATGCCAATCAGAAAATAAAATTACGAGCACAACTAAATGAATATTGAAAGAAGAATGGAAATGAATAAAACATAAATTCATGCATAGAAAGAATAGTTGTTTTTCATGTTTTCTGGACTGGCCAAAGAAATTGAGAGAATGAGTGAGGAAACAAAAAAGAAGAAGAAATTTGTTTGTCAATTACTTTTAGGATCAAAAGGGTGATAAATGTTATGTAAAAATGCTCATTATCACCGGCAATTATAACGCCTCTCCCCCGGAAGGCTATACTGGAATGTTTAACAAAACATTTAGCTGGGATACTTACATATACTTTTCATACGAACCAATAAATACTTGTGTAAGTAGATAGATACTTCGTTCCTACAGTAATAGACCATAGTTATTGTGCACATCATCTCCCAGCAATGGCATGAGATAGATGCACTCTTAAACATAACATATGGATGTGCCCGGTGTGTGCTGATCAATTCCAGTCAGTAAGAATCAATCACAATCCGATAAATACACAATACAAAATATCACACACATATTTAAAAACCAAATACCGTCATTGATTCTTTCAGTGTCACACGTAAAGCTTAAAATAGTTTCAACAATTAAATCTCGGTTCAATTGGAGGATACTAAAAAGTAACGTTACCTGTACTACAACATGAATTCAACCCTCTAGCCAAATATCGAGTTCCCGGATGCAGTCTACTACGCCGAGCTGTAATAGCAACAAAACCTTCTAGCTGACCTGAGCTTCCAAAACTTCGACATTCTGCAAACCCCTATATTAAGTAAGAGAATAGCATGAAACATGTTAACTTTACACCCTAGCACATACACAACACAACAAAGCAAAAAAGGAGGGAAGGAAGCAAAAGCTAACATCAACATAATAATACTGTGAAAGTACTAGACACTAATGAAATCCAAAAGAAGAAATGTAGGCGGGTGATGGAGAATTAAAGAGAAATTACACATTTTATCATGCAAACTCAAAACTATTTGAAGATATCATCATAGCATCACAGGTTTCCATATGATGTTAAATGGTACAAAGTACGAACTGAGAGGTTTGTAGATAATTGAAATCAATTAATACCACACACACACGCATCACGTTTGGACATGCTAGAGAGAGAGATACAGATAAAATGCATTTTAAATCGCAAATTTGGTTACACATCTGAAAGATATAATGATTTGAGAAAACTTTCAACTAATGTTCCATGAAGATGAAGAAATTTATGAGTTACCAACAGGAAAACTATAAGGAATTGAGAATGTGTACAAGATACTTCCTCCATAACAGTTGCTATACCAGATAAAAAAATAGAACTGTGATTTGTTGTTCTGAAAATGTGTGACAGGAGACAGCTAGAACAACTGAAAACATATCCTGCTGAAGCTGATTTAATATTTGTACTCCCTCAATATTACATACAGAGTGTACACATACATACAAATAATTTATCTTTGGATATCTGTATAAGGAATAATTAGGTTTGAAACAATTAATTATCATGAGAATATCCTTTGCCAACTGAAGTAATGTTTAAATCTCATATAGTGGCCATAAACTTGCAACCAAAACATTTAGAATGAAACTGGTAAAAATCTAAATAAAACAGCATCAATATCCCAAGTATGAAGCAAAACCTGCAAAAGAATGACACAGTGCCCTGGCAGCCCAATGTTTCTGAAAGGCAGTGAAAACCATCCATTCCAAACAAATTCATCGTCAGGATTTTGGAAAGGCATTCGACTCGGAAAAGGTCGGGTGATGTCTCTAGTCGCACAAAAGTAGTGCTTCCCATCAATGTCAAGATCAGTGAATTCTTGAACATTTTTTACTTCTCCTTTTCCTTGGGCTTGAGGATTTTGAAGGGCTATTTTGATCCATTGACTCTCAGTGACAGTATATACACACCCTCCACCGGGTAAGTCCGGGATGCTGGTGATTAACTTGGTTGCAACAAGAAGCAACCCAAAGCTTCCCAAGGCGGCATAACCCAATATGGCCCTGGCATAAACTGTACTCTTGCACAGCCATTGTGATCCATTGGTGACGTAATCTATTGCTTCCCTTTCAGATTTAAAAATATCAAAACCTTGCTTCGCATTGTAGCGAAGTGCACCAGTTGTCGGGTCAACATATATCACCTGAGTGTCACTTCTGGAAGACAAGCTGGCAATAATATATACTTCACCAGTTTCCAATGTAACTATAACAACTGATGTATTCCTTAAGCTACCGACTGGAAGACAAAAGAAAGTTATGCCAAATGAGAACACCAAGAAAGAGCATATAACATAGGCACCAACCTAATAATAACAAAATCAAATATTGACTTCACGTACATAATTTTGCAAGTAATATTACTTAAGTCATATGAATAGAAATTGACAAGATAACTTGGATCACCCAAAACAAAGGTTTCTTTCATTAGGTATTAAATAATGCAAGCCCATCAAACTATTTAGTCTCATAATGCAGAAATTTAGACTAGTTCAAGAATATCCTACAAGGCTACAATTTCAGGCAATAAACTGATGGTATGGGAAGGTTCCCGCACAAGGAGAATTGGATTGGAGCTGCAAATCACAAAATGGTTTCATTAAACATGTTTTCCCTCCACGACCTTTACATGAAGAAACAATCAAAATTCAAACAAATACGATGTCATTGAACATATCCATAGATCAGAAACCAGCTACGATTTTCTACAACGGGTACACACAGAAATTCTGAAATGTAGAAAAATGGGGTTCTCTTAGTCTAAACAAAAAAAAGTGATTATTGGATATAGAAAGCACCAGGAGGAAGGAAGAAGGAGACATTCGATCAAGAGCAATCCAGGTTTTCAATTCAAGAGACATTTCAGCACAATACAAGTAATTCATAATATGCCCATTTAACCCTATTCTGTCCCCAATGTTAACCATACATATAGAATACTCAACAACTCATTGCAATTTAAAAGGCTCACCAGGTGATGCCATCGGCCCACAACCAACAGCTTACTATCTCTCAAAAGTCTGTATTTTCACGACCTTGATGGAGAGAACCAATAATCTGTTAATCACAGGGAAATGAAAAAATAGCAGAGATCGTAAATATACCAAAGGAATACACAAAAGAAAATAAATAAACAGTAGAGACTTGCTTAGACATGTTCTCATGGAAATTTAAGTTGTAAGGAAACACCAAAAACAGAAGACAGAGGTTTTATACAAGCAACAAAACTATTTCCTTTGATCAACTTAGAAAGTACATTACTTTACTTTCTAAATTGTTCTTTTCTAAGTTCCACAGATTCTTATTCCAAGGCAGCCACTTTCCAAGTCCAACTAACGGGATTCCAATATCCATAACTACTCAGACGAATCAAACAAGAGAATTCAAGATCTTCATCTGGATGCTGGCTAGCACACCACCAAAAAACAAATCACAAAACCCAGTTCATCATTCACATTGCACTGAGCTTCCCAAGGCAGAACTGTGCATTGCATCATCCAAAAATAGGTCCTTTTTCTTCTCCCACGAGTAAATTAAACAAACCAAAGTAGCCCTCAATCTGTCAGCTGGTAATACTCCATCTAAATCAATCACATAAACTCAGCACTTCCTGGCCACCCAAAAAATACTGAAACAAGCTCTTGCAGATACATATAGGTAAGCTTAACAGATCTGGACCACCGAATTTTCTCTGTTACAAATCCAGCTGTTGGATTCTCATCTCTCCTTCAATTACACAAGATCATAGCAAATCTAGCCACAGCACAGCTACAGTCTGGAAAACCTAATCAACTGTACACAACAGTCCTAATCCATCTAGAATCAACCAAATCATACTCTGATCCCACCCAAACAGACCATACATTATAAATACCAAAATCTAACAATTCATCAAAACGAAGATTTGAGATTCGATCACACAAACAGCTAACACAACAGAAATATGTATATGTAAGAGAGAAGGAGAGAGGGTTAGAGAGAGAGAGACTGACCGGAAAAATTGGCGGCAGAGAACATCCGATGCGGGAGAGCGAAGAAAAATAGTATATGTTGGTGATGATGATGGACCAGTCCGGCACGGGAAGACAGGGATGGAAGTCAAAATCACCTGCGGGCGACTCCACCAATGGGAAACTGAGACAACCAATCATATTTTACCATCTCATGCCTTTTGACTTTTTGAGTCTTCGACTTGTAGACGTTGAATTGGGCCGCACGGTCCATTTTGTCTGAATAGGCCCATTAGTGTCTATGTCTGAATCGGCCTACTACTCAAATCTCGAGATCGTTTTCGGGGCCCACAGAAGAACGAGAGGCGAAGAAGAAGCGAAGCGAAAGCGATCAAGCTAACGGCTACGCCAAGCCACACGATTTTTCATTTTCTTCTTCCCAAAACCAGTTTTCAGAGAATTCTATGCAATTTCCAAGTAAGTTCGATCTTCACTGTCAGTTTTTTTCTTATCCGCTCTCTCACTCTGGTTCTGGGTCGTTCTGAAAATTTGTTTTTTTGATGGTATCATTTGAAGTTTGATTCCAGAAGTCTTAATTTCGAGCTTTTAGATTCAAATTTCCTCGCTTTTTCTATAAATTTGATATTTTGATTAGTGGGTTCCTTCAGATTTTGTGCACATTGTTTTGAGCTAAGAGTTTGATGATCTTACTGTGCTTGATTGACTGGTTGATTGATTTGATTATCAGTTGAGACGACAATGTTGCCTCTTTGCTCAGCCACCCCGAGCTGCTCTCGTTCTCAGGTGAGACTTCACTCTCTGAAGCCCGTCAAATTTTTTGATTGTTTTGCTTCCACAATGCACTTTGTTTACTGGTAATGTTTGCAGAGCTTCAATGCATGGAATTGAGTTGCTTTATGAAATTCAGATCTTATAGCTCATTCAAGTTTTTGGTTTCTTCAACTACTTAGTTTAATGAATTCCATAAGATTTAAAAAAAAAATTGGAATGGGTTTTGTCCATCATGCAGCATGATCTTGAATGTGGTTATTGATTACCTAGTGCATGCATAGTGTTCTCCGTTTTGTTTACTTGTATCTGTAATTTCATCTACAGTGACATTGTGAGTCAATGTATTATTGGTAAACAAGTTTGTTAAGTGGTAGGGAACATAAACACCCAGATACTGCATTGTGATATAAGAAATGCAATGCTTTTGATTTTCAGTTCATGATTAATGAATTTATTCATTTTTGGGTTATGGATCGAGCAGATGTCTTTCTGTGGAGGGTTGCGACCATATTCCATATGCCGTAAGGATTTCGATGTCAAATGTATACCTGAAGGCAGTGTAGGCTTCTTAAATGGGACAGGCTTCCATAGAGTTTCCTTTAAGACACAAGCAACTGTTTCTTTCTACTCTAATATGGTTAAAATCACTCGACCGTCAGCCTCCATGGATACTGTTAGCAGTCAGTTATGTTCAAATGAATCCAAAGATATTGAGTGCAAGTTTTCTACTTTGTGGAGTACTGCAGATGGAACGATATATGAACCGAACCCTATGGTAGGAGGAGAACTGAAATATGAAGAAGTTTCTGGTCAATCTGTGGTGGAAGAGGGGATTGCGGACCAGACAGACCAGTTCACTCAAAATGCAGATAGTTTGTTTGGACCTCCTGAACCTGAAACCACATCGAATATTGATCTGACACAAGATAGTCCTGCCTCCACATCTAGTGCCTTGGATATGGACAATATAGCGGGTGTAAAAACTAGTGCAGAAGACCTTTTTGCGAGGGTTAGGGAGTCTGTTGGTTCTTCAGTAAATAAGGGAGAAGATGCCTTGAATAGCTCACTTGATAGAATTACGTCATCAATAACATCCATAACTAAGAGTGCTACTGAAGCAGTGGATAATGCTCTTAGTGGGGTGTATTCTGCTGTTGACCAAACAAGCGAGTCATCTGGTGACAAATTGGAGAACGTTTCAAGTGACTTGAAGGAAGCCACAAGTAAAGCGGGCATTATTGCCATTGATTTGTTGCGACACGCAATTGTTACAGTAGAGGATTCATTGACAAGTGGTGCTTCTTTTATTGTTTATTCTTATGGTTCTGCTAAGGAGCTGCTTCCCCCAGATGTGCGGAATGTGCTAAATTTGTCTGAAGAGACAGCAGTACAAGTACTGAGGCCTGTTGGGGCAACCCTTCAACAGGTAGCATTATCTTTTATATACACACTAGTTTAATGGTTTAATAGAACCATGGTTTCCGAACTTCTCCCTCAAACAGTTCATGTTTACTGGGTCATCACAGTTGGATGTTTCTTCATCCTGTTCATCACTTCCATCATATTTATTTTATCATTTTGAAAAATCATGTTAGAAGACATCTTTCTTCATTCTTATAAAATAGCATGTGTCCAAATGTATATCCACTCAATTTGCCGGTATTCTACTTACATGTTCTGCCTATGACATTATTTATCATAACGTAAATGTGTTGTGATCAGGCTTACAGTACTATTGAGGGATTGGAAAGAAGTCTTGGCTTGGATCCAAGTGATCCTATTCTTCCATTTGTCATTTTAGTTGGCACCTCTGCTACTTTGTGGTATGGATATCTTCTTGCCATTGGACGGATCTGTTTCCTTTATTTATATTTTGATGGATAAGATAATAAAGTATCTATTGCACGAGAAATTTATATTTGGAACCAGATTTGTGCAGGGCTTCTTATTGGGTATGGACATATAGCGGTTACTCTGGAGATTTATCTCCTGAAGAGACTATGGAGATTTTGAGACGGAAAGAGAATGCTGCACTAATAGATGTCCGGGCTGAGGCAAGAGTGTAAATTTTTCTGGCCTTAATTTTTTCCGTGGAATCTCTAAAGTGGTGAATTCAATACCTCCAACAAAAAGCCTAATCAGATTCTTGAAAATGCTTTGGTTCCAATACTGTTTTAGAGTTTCAACTCTTTTATAATAAAAAATTGTTTCATCTGTAGCTCTTTTGTAGCTTATAAATTTAACAAATGGGAAAGTTTCCTCCTGTCAAAGGCTATAGATATTTTATTGGTAATATTAGTAGTTTAAAAATTTTCAATAATCTTTGGCATTGGCTTTGTGAAGGATCTGAGACAGAGAGATGGAATCCCTGATCTTCGGCGAGCAGCGCGGTTTCGCTATGCAAGTGTGTTCCTGCCTGAGGTCAGTTTACATATTTAAATGTTTGTCGGTGTAGCTTGCTATGCTACATCGTATGATAAAAAGAAAACAATATAAATGTTGCACTCTGGAGCTTAGCCGTATTGTCTTATTCTACTCTTCCTTTATCAAGCATTGTCGTATTCAACAAGCTGCAACATTTTTAGGTTGATGGCTCTGTAAGGAAGTTGTTAAAGAGTGGAAGAGACCTTGATGATATCTTGGCTGCTGCTGTTATTCGGAACTTAAAGATTGTTAAGGTATGTGCCTTATTCTTAAATGGCTTACCTCTCTACCAGCTTAACCACTTCAATAAAAGAAGAATATTGGAAAGTGAATGAGAGTATTAGTAGTTGAATACAAACAGCTTTGCTTAATATATTGGCAACTAGCTATACCTGGTAAACAATTTTTTGTTCATTTTAAGACACCAACATATTTGCAATGAGAGGGATAAAAATGATCAGGGCAATGTCACAAACACAAAATAATGTCAGTGTCAGGTCTTCGCAAACCAGTTGTATTGTCACACTTTCGGCATTTCTTTGAGTTTAGGAAGAGGTAGTGATTACAAAATAATATTTAAGCCAACAACCAAATCTGTTGTCTGGAATTTCAGGGAAATGATAAATTTAAGAAAGATATTATGTGTTGATCTTACGTGCCATAAACTTTCTCTATCATGTGTTTTCTTGCGGGTTTCTGTTGTTTCAATCTGGCGTTTTAATGATGTCTTGGGATATTGTTTTTCTGTAACCTGTAGGACAGGTCAAAGGTCATTGTTATGGATACTGATGGTACTCGCTCCAAAGGCGTTGCAAGATCTTTAAGAAAACTTGGGCTCAAGGTAAGTATTTCTGGCCATACAATGATTGCTTCCTAATAGAAATACCTTAGAAATGAGAAGAAACATGAAAACTAAAAGGAAATGAAGAAAGAATAATTCCATCAAGAAACTTATTGTTGCACAGTGTGGTTAGAATATCATTGAAAGCCAAATGATTGTATCCTAAGCTGTTTACTTCTGTATTTTATGTTACAGAGACCGTACGTTCTCCAAGGAGGCTTCCGATCCTGGGTGAAAGAGGGAATGCGTGCAAAGGAGCTCAAACCTGAAACAACATTTACAATTTTGAATGAGGTTCTAATGAGCTGATATTTTGCACTCTTCTTACCATCTTTCTCTATGTGTGTGTGTGTGTGTCTTGAAGTATGCAATATAGTCTATTGTGATTTCTCTCATCCTCTATAATTCTAGAGTTGTTTTTCCACTTTGCCAATGCAAACTTTTGGATCATTGTAGGAAGCTGAGGCCATCCTAGAAGATATCAGTCCTTCTCCCTTGCAAGTTCTAGGATTTGGTGTGGTGAGACTCAGTTTCCTTCTATGGCACCTTCATTGTCACAATTAGTCAAGTGTAAATATTCTCCATGTTTTTTTCCGTAGCTCTGTTTGGATCTTGGAGACGTTTATGTCGGAATAAGGAAAAAATCTTTAAAGGATACTCACTTCTCTTCCTACTTTTCTAAAATCTTCCAGGATCAAGATCCTTAAAGACCTTAATTTTCAGAGTGATTTACAAAATCCAAATGGGTTGATGCACTGACTATCATAATGCTTTTTCCTCTATAGCATGTTGTTAACATCCAAATTAAATCATTAAAAACTTGATTTTATAGGATTCTGGCGACATCACAAAAATGGATGTTTCTGATTGTCTAACCATTTTATTGTTTCAGATGGTTCAGGAATATGCTTTCACCTTTTTTATACACTTTTGGATGATCTATTATAGAATGATATTGATGCCTGCATTAATGCTCGAATAGGATATGAAACTATCATTTGTCATCATCAGGCAGAAATTATATCCAGAACTCATGTGAAATGATCATTTGAGTTTTATGCATATTCAAATGCCTCCATGCTAATAAAATTCAATTGCTGAATGGACAGGGTTCAGTTGCAGCATTGTATGGATTAATAGGTTAGTAATTCCCTACTACTAAACCACTATATATCTGAAAACGAGGATATTTTACAATGTTGAAACTGAACTTGATCTGTATATGCTTGCGAATAGTATCATTTGCAGGGAAGGTCCCTATCAAGGATCTTACAAAACTCTCTCTGTTGTGCGGTTGGCTTAACTTTTATTATTTTGTTTACAGAGTGGGAGAAGACTTTACAATTCATTGGCGTTCTTGGCCTCAGCCAGGTACATATCCTCTAGTTCTTTTTTTATGCTTTCTTATCTAATTGAGGTTCAAATCAAATACCAATATTTGGAAACTATGTTAAATATCCTTCCACTTGTGTTGAGACATTTCTAACAGGTCCTACATAAGAAACCTCAACTTTGTTGCTACCATTCTTGTTGCTTGTAATCGATATGCTAGATGTGTTTTTGTGTATTGTCTGAAAAAGGAAACTAAAGATATGTTGTTGTGTGTTTCCTATGTTTAGTGCACTGTCTGGGATTTGTTTCCTCATTCCATTGTTTCATTTTTACTCCAGACCATTTATCGGCGGATTGCTGCTTACGAGAATACTGAAGATCTCAATGAAGATATGAGGTAAAGATTAATTCATAAATCGTAATGTGCCAACCTATTGTCTCTATGTGCATACGAATTAACATTTTCTTTAGCGATTTAACATTTTTCATTTCCATTTGGCTTTCTAAGATATTTAGGAGTTCATATTTCTATTTTAATTTTACAAGTACGCAAAATCCCACTAGCCTTCATGAAATGTCTTGTTTTCCTTGAAGGCTGTTGCTTGCACCTGTTCAACTTGGGGCTCAGGCTATTTCAAAGGTGGCCGGAAAGTTGGAAACAAACCGCGTTGGACTTCCCACATCACCTTCATCCTCAGATGTTCAGAACCGGGTGCTGCAGGCTGCGGCCAAGCATGAATCTCAACCATCTGATACTGAAGGAATCCAAAATCCAACCACTGAACCAATGGCCTCTGCTAATGAAAATGTGGATCTCAACGAAGCATAGGGGTCGGGATTTTAGCTGAGAGTTAGCATTATAGATCTGAATACCTACCATTTTGTGCAGAAACATTGGCACTTCTTTACATTCCATTAAACCAGTGAAGCATTTTCTGTGCATTCATGGTATTAATGTATCAGAAAGCACATATGATGATGACTCTCTATCTAATTTAAAGAAGAGTATTTCTTATAAAGGTTTTTTCCTCTAGATTTCATATATTAAAATTCGAGATTAAATTTAGTCTAATTGGCTAAGAAGAACACTACCTCATAAATCTCCTCATGATCCACCGGCCCCAGCAAGTCCAAGTGACAGTTACAAAAACAGTCATACATATGTTATATGGTATCAATCCAAATGACAGTTGCAAAAAATCTAAATCCTGGCTTGTGGTGGTGCTACAGACAAAGAACAATTTGTTGATTGTTGATTGTTGGATTGGAGTGTTGTGATTTTGTTGGGTTGCATCCATGCTTGGCACATCCACTGGAGCTTTGCTAACGACCCAATCATATCAGTCATGGTTTTGAATCATGCATAAGAATCATGTCCAAGAGCATTCACAACGGGCGTTGCTTGGATATTACACAAGGGAGAA